>WNWK01013114.1:0-56612 GCA_009830355.1 Cherax destructor | reverse complement strand
CTTTATTTTTATTTCCGTTAAAATTGAATTTTACCAAAAATTTAAAAAACCCAAACCCAAGTTAAGGAACGGCAACATCTCCCCTTTTTTTATGAAGTCAATCTGTTCCCAAGATGAGAACAGATGTTCCGTCCAATGTTGAACAATCGTTCACACTCTACAGAAAGAGGAAGGTGGACTCAGATTTTTACGGGCTAAGTTGGCCAGTAAGGGAAGAACTATTCATATTTCTTTTCCCCCTTCGGTCGATTTCCATTGGCATATTTTTGTCTGTTTTTTTGTTTTTATTTTTTGTGACAATACAAACCAAGGAGGTTCCCATGTTGTTTTTTACGGGGAATGTTGGCTACAATTTCTTCATAACATTTATCAAATTCAGACTCTTTAAACTTTCAAATCCTTTTTACATCATCTTGACTTTCTTCAACAGAACGATGCTGCTTGATGCTAATAGCAGACCAACTGCATTCTCGGGAGTTCTTGAGCTGCTGCACTCCCCCCGGTTTCTTTCAGTTCATTTTTTAATTTTTTCAAGGTTTTTTTTTCCGACTCATCCGCTGTTTTGACACCGAAGAAGCAATGGCTTTTTTTTTTTTTTTTTACTGACGCGACCCTAACATTCAGTTTTTTCCAGAGGGCAGAAACTTCTGAATGGACTTGTTTTTTTATAATTTTTTTTTGACCCAAAACGGACCCCTATTTACTGCAAGTCAGTGGAGAGTGCCCGAAGTGGCTTGCAGTAACGTCTTAAGAACATAAGAAAAACGAAAAAAAACACTGCTGGGGGGCCTACGGGCCCCCAGGGAGGCGGCCCAAAATCTCCAACAGGTTTAAAGGCCAATCCCCGACCCAGCCGGGTCAGGTTACTTTCCCTTAAAGGGGAAGAAGCACTGCATCTGCCCTTAGCACACGCCAAGTCGGGGACCAACCCCCACACCCAACCGCACCCACTCATAATTATCTGGCCCGAACCGGGATCTCAGTCCCCCAGGTTGTAAAGGTTTCCCCACCACTAAAGGAATTAGTACGGAAACCGACCTGGTAGTACAAGCTAGTCAGGTCCACACTCACACCCACCCACCCCCCACTCATGTATTTATCTAACCTTTTTTTAAAACTACACAACGTCTTAGCATCTATGACGGTATTCGGGAGTTTTTTTCCACTCACCACAACTTTTCCCAAAAACCAGGCTTTCCTATATCCTTCCTAAATCTGAACTTTTCCAACTTGGCTGGATATTCTCAGCACGCTATTTACATCCCCTTTATTTATTCCTGTTTTCCATTTATACACCTCAATCATATCCCCCCTAATTCTACGCCTTTCTAGAGAGTGCAGATTCTGGGCCCTCAGTCTATCCTATTAGGGAAGATTTCTGATACATAGGATCAACTTTGTCATCCTCCTCTGTACGTTTTCCAGTGCATTTATATCCATTCTGTAATACGGTGACCAGAACTGAGCAGCATAATCTAAATGAGGCCTAACCAAAGATATATAGAGTTGAAGAACAACATGAGGACTTCTATTATTTATACTTCTTGATATGAAGATTCTGTTAGCTTTATTGCGAACACTTATGCACTGTTGTCTTGGCTTCAGATTACTACTAACCAGAACTCCTGAATCCTTCTCGCAATCACAAGTAATAAGATCTACATTATTCAGTTTATATGTGGCATGGTTATTGTCCTGCCCAGCATTTAGTACTTTGCATTTGTTTAAATTAAACTGCATCTGCCACTTCTCCGACCACTGCATCAGTCTATTCAAATCTTCCTGGAGTGCTCTAATGTCCTCATTTGAATGAATTGGACGACCTATTTTGGTGTCATCAGCAAATTTACTTATGTTGCTATTTATTCCCTCATCTATGTCGTTTATGTAAATTGTAAACAACAGGGGGCCCAAAACTGACCCCTGTGGAACACCGCTTGAAACGTGCCCCCATTCTGATTTCTCTCCATTTATGCAAACTCTCTGCCGCCTATTTGTCAACCATGCCTCTACCCAGGAAAAAAATTCTCCTCCTATTCCGTGTGCCTTAAGTTTCCTCAGTAGTCTCTGATGTGGAACTTTATCGAAAGCCTTACTGAAGTCCATATACACAATATCATATTCATTACCATGATCTACCTCCTCAAACACCTTAGTGAAAAAAGTTAGTAAATTCGTAAGACAGGAACGCCCCTTTGTAAAACCGTGTTGAGATTAATTAATCAATTCATGCTTTTCAAGATGGCTACGAATTGCCTCGGCAATTATTGAGTCCATAAATTTACCAACTATGGAGGTAAGGCTTATTGGTCTATAGTTCGAAGCTAAGGACCTGTCACCTGCCTTGTAAATAGGTATTACATTTGCCTTTTTCCACTTGTCTGGCACTATGCCAGTTTGTAGTGATATATTGAAAAGATTTGCCAAAGGTTTGCTAAGTTCCTCTTTACATTCCTTTAAAACTCTTGCAAACAGTTCATCAGGTCCTGGGGATTTGTTAGGTTTTAATTTCTCTATTTGTCTGAGGACCATGTCACTAGTTACCCCAATCGAGCATAGTCTATTATCTTCCTGTTCAACATAATTTATTATTTCTGGAATTCCGCTCGTATCTTCCTGAGTAAAAACTGAGAGGAAGTAAGTATTGAAAATTTCACACATATCCTTATCACTGTCCGTGATCTGTCCTGAGTTACTCTTAAGTGGGCCTATCTTGTCCCTAATCTTACTTCTGTATACCTGAAAGAAACCTTTTGGGTTAGTCTTCGAATCCCTTGCGACCTTAGCCTCATAATCCCTTTTTGCTTTTCATATTCCTTTTTTTATTTCTCTCTTTAATTAAAAATATTGATTTCTTATCTGTCCATCCCCTCTTTTGATACGCCTATATATGCCTCTCTTTCGACCAATGAGATGTTTTAATCTATTGTTCATCCATTTAGGATCATTTTTCCCTACTCGGAACAAAAGTTGTCTGGGCAGCTAAAACTACGCTCTGGAAAACGTCATATTGGCAACCAAAACCACCTACCTGACCCATAGTCAGGTCATCCCAATTTAGCCCACATAGGTAATTTCTCAGCCCCATGAAGTCGGCTAAGCGAAAGTCTGGAACAGAGACTTGATTACAGTTACCTGGGTAATTCCATGATATATTAAAACTAAGTGATTTGTGATCGCTTTCCCCAAGCTCTTCATTAACCTCAAGATTATTAATTAGTGATTCTTTGTTAGCAAGAACCAAATGAAGCAAGTTGCTACCTCTAGTTGGTTCTGTCACAAACTGTTTTAAAAAACAATCCAGAACCGTATCAAGAAAGTTACTAGACTCAAGATTACCTGTCACATTGTTCCAATCAATTTGTCTAAAGTTAAAATATCCCATTAACACAACATTTTCATATCTAGACGCCTTATGAATTTCGTCCCATACCAGCTTACTGCACTCCTTATCCAGACTTGGGGGCCTGTAAATCACACCCAAAATTAATTTTTCACGACCCTCGAGAAACTGTAGCCAAACAGATTCTGTGTCTGCTGTTTCTAGTCTTATATCTTGTCTAACACAACAATTTAAATTATCTCTGACATACATCGCCACTCCACCACCCTTCCTGTTGACCCTATCAGTGTGGAATAGTTTGTAACCCTGAATGTTGCACTCGAAAGGCATTTCTCTATCTTTCAGGTTGAACCAGATCTCTGTTATAGCAATAATATCTATATTACCTGCACTTGCAAGTAATCATAAGAACATAAGAACATAAGAAAGGAGGAACACTGCAGCAGGCCTGTTGGCCCATACTAGGCAGGTCCTTCACAATCCGTCCCACTAACAGAATATTTGCTCAACCCAATTTTCAATGCTACCCAAGAAATAATCTTTGACAATTCTACCCACTCATGCGCGAGTCCCACTCAAATCCAACCCCTCTCACTCATGAATTTATCCAACCTAAATTTGAAACTACCCAAGGTCCTAGCTTCAATAACCCTACTAGGCAGACTGTTCCACTCATCAACTACCCTATTTCCAAACCAATACTTTCCTATATCCTTTCTAAATCTAAACTTATCTAACTTGAATCCATTATTGCGGGTTCTCTCTTGGAGAGATATCCTCAAGACCTTATTTATATCCCCTTTGTTAATACCCATTTTCCACTTGTATACCTCGATCATGTCTCCCCTCATTCTACGTCTTACAAGTGAATGTAATTTTAGGGTCTTCAATCTTTCTTCGTAAGGAAGATTTCTAATGCTATGTATTAATTTAGTCATTCTACGCTGAATGTTTTCTAACGAATTTATGTCCATTCTGTAATATGGAGACCAGAACTGAGCTGCGTAATCTAGGTGAGGCCTTACTAATGATGTATAAAGCTGTAATATAACCTCTGGACTTCTGTTGCTAACACTTCTTGATATAAATCCCAGTAATCTATTTGCCTTATTACGTACGCTTAGGCATTGCTGTCTTGGTTTAAGGTTGCTGCTTACCATCACCCCCAAGTCCTTCTCGCAATCTGTATGGCTAAGTTCTACGTTATTTAACTTATAAGTGCTTGGGTTATGGACACTCCCGAGCTTCAGAACCTTGCATTTATCTACATTGAACTGCATCTGCCACTTTTCTGACCACGAATTAAGTTTGTCTAAATCTTGATTAAGTTTGTCTAAATCTTAATTAAGTTTGTCTAAATCTTAATTAAGTTTGTCTTAGCTCATCTATCTTATTTCTTAGACTCCTACTATTTGTATAGTAAACCTTAAGGGAGCTAGTCACACGTTGCCCTCTACTATCTCTCTTTGTTTGTTGATCAATTGTTTTCCCTTTACAAGCAACTTTATTTTGAATCTTATCTTTTAAACATATCCCTGGGGTATCCTGGTAATATCTGCTGTTTCCAACCCTAATACTACAGCCTGATTGTTTCCCACAAACACCAATACCTCTATAATCTATCAGTTTAAAGTCCTAGACAAGTCTCCAATGACTTCCTCAATCGAATCGGCTAATGCAACCACTCCAGCCCCAGAGAGATGAACCCCATCCCTTGCATACATATCACGTTTGCCATAGAATTTGTCCCTGTTATCAATGAATGGAATTGCAAGTTCCTTGCAATATCTGTCTAGCCAGAAATTTATACCAATTGCCCTAGACATCCATTCATTGCCCACTCCCTTTCTAGGCAAAATGCTACATATGATTGGGATCCCTCCCTTAGACCTAACTACATCTATGGCTGACCTATACTTATCTAGTAGCTCCTGTCTTCTGCCCTTCCCAATGTCATTACCACCAGCACTAAGATAATAATAGGCTTGTTCCCATTACCTGACATAATATTATCCAACCTGCTGACTATGTCACCAACACCAGCTCCTTGTATTACTCTCTTGTATTACTCTCTGCTCCAGAATACAATCATGGATAACCAGTTGAAATCCAGGAAGAAAACAATGTATATTGTTGTATCTCGTCCCTTGAGGCCCTTTAATAACATTGCATAGTGTTGTATCTCGTCCCTTCACTCCCTTTGATAACATTGCATAGTGTTGTATCTCGTCCTTTCACTCCCATTGATAACATTGCAGTGTTGTATCTCGTCCCTTCACTCCCTTTGATAATATTGCATAGTGTTGTATCTCGTCCCTTCACTCCCTTTGATAACATTGCATAGTGTTGTATCTCGTCCCTTCACTCCCTTTGGTAACATTGCATAGTGTTGTATCTCGTCCTTTCACTCCCTTTGATAACATTGCATAGTGTTGTATCTCGTCCTTTCACTTCCTTTGATAACATTGCAGTGTTGTATCTCGTCCCTTCACTCCCTTTGATAACATTGGCACAATTAATCCATGGTGCTTTAGAGACATGAGAGGTGTATAATTAGTGGGTCAGGGGAGTATATGTTGAATTATTATTACGTGTCCCCTGTTGGCCCAGCAAAACGGATAATCCAGCAAGGCTTTGGAAATCAGGGTGCTGGAAAATCAGTGCTTTGTTTTTTAAATAATCTGGGCAAGGTGCACTGTTGTGTGGGATCCAGGAAGGGACATCACACTATGTACAATAGTTTACTGAACGAAGTCTGCTGAGTTACATGTGTTACATGTGTGTAATGTACTTATATGTACTTATGTGTAGTTGTAGGAGGTGGAGTCTCAGCTCCTAGCCCCGCCTCTCAACTTGGCGTTTGCCAGATTCTCTCCCCCAAGCCTCGTGGGCCCTGTCGTACCTGCTCTTAAAATTAAGTATGGGGCTTGCTTACACCACACCCTCGTCAATATCATTCCACTTCCTTACCAGTCTGAAACTGAAGAAGTACTTACTGACATTCCTCAGACTCATCTATGATTTTAGCTTCCAACTCGAACTCCTGTATGCCTGTTTCTCACCTCTTTAACAGTCTATTCCTATCTACCTATCAATTCTCCCCAAAATTTTGGAAGTTCCTGTCTTGTTTCTCCTTGCTCAGTTTTCCTCTAATGTTATCAGCTACAGTTCCTTTAGTCACTCCTTATAGCTCATGGTCGCTGACTCTGTGGCCAGTCTCGTTGCATACATCTGAACATTCTCCAGTTTCTTAACATGCTTTAACAGGTGTGGGTTCCATGATAATGTTGTGTACTGTATGATGGGCCTGGCATATGTTGCGTAGAGGATCTTTAATGGCTCTGCATTGGCTACAAAAGTTATTTGGATGATGTGTGTGCCTCAAGAAATATGCTTGGCACTATTCTCATCCCTACGTCTTTCCTTTGAGTGAGGTTTTCACTCTCTGTTTCCCGAGTCTGTTTTTTGTGTGTGGTCTTCTTGCCTCTTCCCCACTCTTCATAACAGTACATTTGCTGAGGCTGAATTCAATTATCCAACTATTTGACCAATCGCGCAGTTTGTCCAGATCTATTTATTTGTGTTGGTTTAGCATCGTCAGCAAACAGATACATCTTACTCAGTCCCGTCTGATAAGTCACTCACATATATCAAAAACAGTACTACTCCCAATCTCATTCCTTGTAGAACCCCTTTTGTCACTCTTCTCCATTCTGACTCCTCTTCATGGAAAAATCACTCTTTATCTCCTTCCGCTAAGATACTCTTTGATCCACTGAAGTACATTCACTGTTACCCCTTCCTGCACCTCATGACTTTGGCCCTAGTCTCCTGTGAGGTACAGTATCAAATGCATTCTTGCAGTTTAACAATGTGCAGGCTACCCACCTTTATCTTGTCTCACTTCTGCCACTTTGTCACAGACCTCCAGAAGGTTAGCTAGAGAATACTTGCCATTTCTAAACTTGTTCTGATTACTGTTTATGAAATCACTACCTTCAAGCGCTCCACAATTCTGTGAAACATGCCAGGCATGGAGTGATTCTGGATTTTAGTTCCTCTGTGTCTTCTTTCTTTTAATTTGGGACTACTTTCACTGTTTTCCTGTTCTATGGCAATTGTCCAGTGTCCAAAGGCTCGTTTTAGATCCTATACACTGGCTCACATCGGGCTCTGGTACCTCTTAAGAGAGTCTATGGTGACACCTTGTCTGGTCTCATTGCCTTTGATATATCCAGTTCACTCAGAAGTTTCTTTTTATCTTTTTCCCTGTTGAATATATATTTTGTCCAATACTTGTTAGTGTATCCGTTGCTCTTGGTCATTAGGTATTTTCCTTTTCCAAATAGAGCACCTCTTAAATCGTTTCTCCTTTATCATTACTCGTATGCTCTCCTTTCTTCTTGAGTCGAATTAACTAATCTTTTACTGTCGTCTGCATAGTTCCTTTGTATAAAGGAAAAGAGGACAAAAGAGAGTGTAAAAATTGTAGGGGAATAAGTTTGCTGAGCATACCTGGTGAAGTGTATGGTAGAGTTATTGTTGTAAGAATTAACAGTAAGACTGATAGCAGATGAACAAGGAGACTTTAGGAAGGGTAGGGGGTGTGTAGACCAAGTGTTTACAGTGAAACATATAGGTGAACAATATTTAGATAAGGGTAAAGAGGTTTTGTGGCATTTATGGATTTGGAAAAGCCATATGATAGGGTGAATAGGGGGGCAATGTGGCAGGTGTTGCAAATATATGGAATAGGAGGTATGTTATTGAAAGCAGTGAAGAGTTTTTACGAGTTTTTACGAGGATAGTGAGGCTCAGGTTAGAGTATGTAGATGTGTGATCTCACCATGGTTGTTCAATATATTTTTTAGATGCTCGGGTGTTGATAAGAGGTGTGTGGTTAAAAGACAATGAATCTAACACAAAGTGGGAGTTGTCACAGTTGCTCTTTGCTGATGACACTATACTTTTGGGAGATTCTGAAGAGAAGTTGCAGAGGTTAGTGGATGAGTTTGGTAATGTATGTAAAAGATGGAAATTAAAAGAGAAAATTTGAATGAGTAAGGTGATGAGAATAAAAAAAATAGATAACTAAAGACTGGATATCGGATTGGAGGGAGAGAGTATGGAGGAGGTGAATGTATTCAGATATTTGGGAGTGGACATGTCGGCAGATGGGTCTATGAAAGATGAGGCGAATCATAATATTAATGAGGGGAAAAGGGTGAGTGGTGCGCTGAGGAGTGTATGGAGACAAAGAACTTTATCCATGGAAGCAAAGAGGAGAATGTCATGTCTGAGGGCAATGTGTGGTGTGAATATAATGCAGATAATTCGTAGTTTGGAAATTAGGAGGAGGTGCGAGATTTACAAATCTATTATCCAGAGGGCTGAGGAAGTGTTGCCGAGGGGGTTCGGATACGTAGAGAGGGTGGAATGAAATAGAATGACTTCGAGAGTGTATAAATCAGTAGTGGAGGGAAGTCAGAGTAGGCCTAAGAAAGGTTGGAGGGAGCGGGGTAAAGGAGGTAAGCATGCGTGAGTGTGTTAGGAGCGAATGGAGACAAATGGTTTTTAGGAGCTTTACGTGCTGTTGGAGTGTGAGCAAGGTAATATTTATGAAGGGATTCAAGGAAACCGGCAGGCCGGACTTGAGTCCTGGAGATGGGAAGTACAGTGTCTGTACTCTGAAGGAGGGGTGTTAATGTTGCAGTTTTATAACTGTAGCGTAAGTGCGCCTTTGGCAAGACAGTGATGGAATAAATGAATATTTTTTTCTATTTCGGGCTACACTGCCTTGGTGAGAAACGGCCCATTTGTTAATAAAAAAAACGGAATATTTTTTTTAATAAATGATCTAAATGGCTAGTAGATATATTATACCCAAATGTTGGCAAAATTTCTTACTTTAATGTTAAAAATAATATTGAATTAGTTGATAAATTAATCAACATGATTAATTGAAATAATCACAAAAGAGTTAGTTTTGATGTCACTTCTTTGTTTACAAAAGTTCCAGTTGAGGATTTAAGCTTTCTGACTGAAGAACTTGTTAGTTACGATTTACCATTGCCAGAACCTACAATCACTGAGCTTATTAAACTTTGTATTCTTGACGCAAAGTTTGTGTTTAGTGGCTAATTTTTACACTCAGAAGTATGGTATGGCAATGGGAAATCTTCTTTGCAAAATATACATGGAATATTATGAAACAAGACTGCTTAACAAAATCCTTCCTAATAGACCTAAGTGGTACATACATGTCGATGTTTTGTGCCTTCAAGAAGGAAATAGTTTATATATATATTCTTACGCATTTGGCACAAAACATCAACAAATCTGTACCACTTAGGTCTATTGGCAAATACTTTGTTAAGCAGTCTTGTTTCAAAATATTCCATGTACAATTTGCTAAGAAAATTTCCCATTGCCATACCATACTTCTGAGTGTAAAACTCGTCATTTAACACAAACTTTGCATCAACAATACAAAGTTTAATAAGCTCAGTGATTGTAGGTTCTGACAATGGCAAATCGTAACTAAAAAAAATGCATATTACTAAGACAAAATAAATGTCGTAGTAATTATAAAAGAAAATGATTACCAAGGTAAAATGAATAATCTCTTAGATGATACAGATACTTATTCCAAACTAAGAAAGAATTACTTAGATTTAGTTAATAGCAACTTTAATAAAACAATAAAACGACTACTGAAAGGCAAAGATGAACTAATTAAAACAATCATGACCACCACTCCATCTTTACCACATTTTTATTATTTTATATCAACAATCCGGCATATCCCACCGAGGCAGGGTAACCTAAAAAGAAAAACAAAAGTGGCCTCTTACGACACGCATGGCTTACGGAGGAAGAATTCTGTTCCACTTCCCAATGGAGATCTTTATCATATATATATGATTAATAAAAACATATAAACTAGGTAATCCAGCCAGACCTCTTATTAGCTCCATAGGTTCACTTAACTATAAATTATCTAAATGACTAGTAGATACGTTGAACCCAATTCGTGGAGAAATTTCTCCCTTTTTTGTTAAAAATAATATCGATTTGATAAATTAAGCACCATAACCGATTCAAATTATTATAATATGGTCAGGTTAGATGTGACTTGCTTTTTTACAAAGTTTCCAGTTGGTGATTCATTAAGTTTCCTATCTGAAATATTCGGTAATTACGATATACCATTGCATGTACCCACAATCACTGTGATTATTAAATTTTGTATTGTTGACGCAAATTTTGTGTTTAATGAGTTTTATACTCAGAAGTTTGGTATGGCAATGGGAAATCCTCTTGGAAATTTGTGCATGGTACAGTTGGTACAGATATGTTGATGATGAATATAGATATAAACCATTTCCTTGTTTAATTAAATAGTGTAGCTCATTCTATACATTTTACTGTTGAGTTTGAACAAAATAACTCATTGCCTTTTATAGATGTCTTAATTATCAAGGGGAACCATGATTTTAAATTCAAAATGAAGAGAAAACCACCAAAAAATTGTTCTTTTGTGCACTATTGTTCTTCACATTGCGATAGTTAAACTTTCTGTACTCTCTTACACACACACACACACACACACACACACACACACACACACACACACACACACACACACACACATTAACTGGTAGATCAGGTGTGAGTCAGGTCAGGCCAGGTAGGGAAGCACTGCAGACGACATGTCACTCGCAAACTCCACATACACACTCATACACCATAACACACAATTTCACCACTACTTTTCACACAACCCACACACACACATACACACACACACACAAAACTAACACACACACACACAAAACTAACACACACAAACCCACACACAAAACTAACGCGCACACACACACAAAACTAACACACACGCACGCACACACACAAAACTAACCCACACGCACGCACACACACAAAACTAACACACACGCACGCACACACACACACACACACATACACACACATACACACACAAAACTAACACACACATACTGGCCCACACACACTCTTTCCCCTGTTCCCTCCCCCACCTCTCCCCCACCCCCTTTCCTGAACCCCCCTCTCTCACCCTCCTTCTCCCCCTCTCCCTCTCCCATTCTCTCTCCACCTCTGATTCTCCCTCCTTCACTCTCTCCTCATAATCCCCCCTCTTTCCCCCTTCCCACCTCTCTTCCATTTCCCCACTGTCTCCAGTTTCTCCTCTCCCTCCCTCTACCCCCACACAAACACTCAGGCAATTACACCACAAAACAACCGCACAGAAATACATAGGGTGCCAGAGAGCAGGACGGAAAACTAGTGGACTGGAGGATGAGTCTGCAAAGGAAAATTGGGCAGCAGAGCTCATGAAAAGGGAACATGAGTGGGGAAGGAAGCTAGAGGAGCTTATCATGAAAATGGAGGAAAGGATAGCTGCAGAAAGCCTGAAGTGGGAGAAGCAAGTCACAACAGCAGAGGCTAAGATACAGAGATTAGAAGAGGAACTGAAAATTTGAAACAGCCTAAAGAACTAAAAAGCAATGTGAACATGGTATCAGAAACTGCTACCTCAGTCACAAAGAAGAGGACTGTAGAGAATGGAGTGAAACTGTATGCAGAGGCCCTATCAGACCATCGTGGAGCCCGAGAAAAAGAGAGGATCACATCAGGAACAATCGAGGAGAGTGTAGAAAAAGAGAGAGCTAAGCTATACATAGAAGCCCTAACACCACAGCAGTGCACAGGGAAAGTTAAGAAGGGAAAGCGACAGGCCACTGGGCCTAGGGACAACAGACAGTGAAGAGATTGAAGAAAGGAAAGCTGCAATGGAGGCAACTAAATCGAATCAGGGGTTACATAGGGATAGGCAGTGGGAGAATGAAAGAGAGAGATCAGTCTTTGTTTATGGGCTCCAGGAAGCTGAAGGGGAAACTTACGAAGCAAGAAGACAAGGGGAGAAAAATGCGATTGAAAACATCATGAAAGCAATAGGAGAAGATGACATGACCCAGCTGGCAAATTTTCTGAGAATAGGGGGGTTTGCAAGAGGAAGAATCTGGCCAGTCAAAGTGATTTTCAAAGCAGAATTGACTCGAAACAGGATCCTGCAGGAGAAAGCAAGACTAAGGGATATGTCAGAGTACCGGAGGGTGTATCTTGACCGTGACAGAACACGAGAAGAAAGACAAAAACTAAAAAAGAGGGTACAGAGACAAAAGGAGGAAAGCGAGATGGACAGGAGAACCCAGACTCAGGAGGAAGCTCTAATACAACCACCTTCATATGTCCCCCAACCTGGACAACCCCAATGCAACCAAACAATCTAACCCAAAACACACATGCCATACCCAATGATTCCACCCACCTCATTACAAACTCCACCTTCACACCAACCACCCATAGTTCCCCATCAGGTCTCCCACTTTCCCAACCCCAACATACCCCCCAGACTACGGTTTTAGAAAAGAAGTTGAAGGATTGTTATACAAATGCAAATGGTATAACAAATAAATGTGAGGAGTGGCATGAAAGAATAAAGGAGACATCCCCAGACATAATAGCACTCACAGAAATGAAACTCTGACAATAAGTGTCAGGGGCCCAAGATTGTTCAACTGCCTCCCAACTGCCTCCCAGCATACATCAGGGGGATTACCAACAAACCCCTGGCTGTCTTCAAGCAGGCACTGGACAGGCACCTAAAGTCGGTACCTGACCAGCCAGGCTGTGGTTCGTACGTTGGACTGCGTGCGGCCAGCAGTAACAGCCTGGTTGATCAGGCTCTGGTTCAACAGGAGGCCTGGTCACAGACCGGGCCGCGGGGGCGTTGACCCCTGGAATTCTCTCCAGGTAGACTCCAGGATGATAACAGATGCAATCTTTCCACCCGGATATCAAATCCTCAGGAAAGATAGAGGGAGCAGAGGGGGAGGAGGAGTTGCACTGTTCATTAAGAACTGGTGGGGATTTGAGGAAGTGGAAGGAATGGATGGAATGGGCGAAAGGGACTACATAGTAGGAACAATCCAGTCTGAGGGCCATAAGGTGGTAATTGCTGTAATGTACAACCCGCCACAGAACTGCAGAAGGCCAAGAGAAGAATACGACGAGAGCAACAGAGCAATGGTAGACACACTAGCCGAGGTGGTCAAAAGAGCCCACATGGGGAGAGCAAAGTTACTAGTTATGGGTGATTTCAATTACAAGGAGATTGATTGGAAAAACATGGAGCCCCATGGGGGTCCTGAATCATGGAGAGCCAAGATGATGGATGTGGTACTGAAAAACCTCATGCATCAACATGTTAGAGAGACTACCAGAGAGAGAGGTGAGGATGATCAAGCAAGACTGGACCTAGTATTCACCTTGAGTAGTTCGGACATCGAGGATATCACGTATGAAAGGCCCCTTGGAGCTAGTGATCATTTGGTTCTGTGTTTTGATTATATAGTTGAGCTACAAGTGGAGAGGGGAGCAGGAATAGGAAGGGAGAAACGAAACTACAAAAGGGGGGACTACACAGGCATGAGGAACTTCCTCCAAGACGTTCAGTGGGAGAGAGAATTGGCAGGAAAACTAGTAAAAGAAATGATGGAATATGTGACAACCAAATGCAAAGAGGCAGAGGAGAGGTTTGTCCCCAAGGGAAACAGAAGTAATGGGAAGACCAGAACGAGTCCTTGGTTCGCCCAGAGGTGTAGGGAGGCAAAAACTAGGTGTAATAGAGAATGAAAAAAGTACAGAAGACAAAGGACCCAGGAAAATAAAGATATTAGCCGAAGAGCCAGAAACGAATATGCACAGGTAAGAAGGGAGGCTCAGCGACAATATGAAAATTATATAGCATCAAAAGTCAAGTCTGACCCTAAGCTGTTGTATAGCTACATCAGGAGGAAAACAACAGTCAAGGACCAGGTAATCAGGCTGAGAAAGGAAGGTGGGGAGTTCACAAGAAACGACCAAGAGGTATGTGAGGAGCTCAACATGAGATTTAAAGAAGTATTTACAGAGGAGACAGGAAGGACTCCAGGAATTCAGAATAGGGAGGTATACCAACAAGTGCTGGATGAAATACACACAACCGAGGAGGAGGTGAAGAAGCTGCTATGTGAACTCGATACCTCAAAAGCGGTGGGACCTGACAACATTTCTTCGTGGGTCCTTAGAGAGGGAGCAGAGATGTTGTGTGTGCCACTAACAAAAATCTTCAACACATCCATTGAAACTGGGCAACTACCTGAGGCGTGGAAGATGGCAAATGTAGTCCAAATTTTTAAGAAAGGAGACAGACACGAGGCATTAAACTACAGACCTGTGTCACTGACGTGTATAGTATGCAAAGTCATGGAGAAGATCATCAGGAGGAGAGTGGTGGAGCACCTAGAAAGACACAAGCTTATAAACGACAACCACCACGGTTTTAGGGAAGGAAAACCCTGTGTCACAAACCTACTGGAGTTTTATAACAAGGTAACAGAAGTAAGACACGAGAGAGATGGGTGGATAGACTGCATATTCTTGGACTGCAAGAAGGCGTTCGACACAGTTCCTCACAAGAGGTTAATGCAAAAGCTAGAGGATCAGGCACACGTAACAGGAAAGGCACTGCAATGGATCAGAGAATATCTGACAGGGAGACAACAACGAGTCATGGTACGTGCCGAGGTGTCAGAGTGGGCACCTGTGACGAGTGGGGTTCCACAAGGGTCAGTCCTAGGACCTGTACTGTTTTTGGTATATGTGAATGACATAACGGAAGGGATAGACTCAGAAGTGTCCCTGTTTGCAGATGATGTGAAGTTAATGAGACGAATTAAATCAGTCGAGGATCAGGCAGGACTACAAAGAGACCTGGACAGGCTACAAGCCTGGTCCAGTAACTGGCTCCTTGAATTTAACTCTGCCAAATGTTGTAAAGTCATGAAGATCGGGGAAGGGCAAAGAAGACCGCAGACAGAGTATAGTCTAGGTGGCCAAAGACTGCAAACCTCACTCAAGGAAAAAGATCTTGGGGTGAGTATAATACCGAGCACATCTCCTGAGGCACACATCAATCAGATAACTGCTGCAGCATACGGGCGCCTGGCAAACCTAAGAATAGCGTTCCAATTCCTCACTAAGGAATCGTTCAAGACTCTGTACACCATATACGTCAGGCCCATACTGGAGTATGCAGCACCAGTTTGGAACCCACACCTGGTCAAGCACGTCAAGAAATTAGAGAAAGTGCAAAGGTTTGCAACAAGACTAGTCCCAGAGCTAAGGAGATTGTCCTACGAAGAAAGGTTAAGGGAAATCGGCCTGACGACACTAGAGGACAGGAGGGTTAGGGGAGACATGATAACGACATATAAAATACTGCGAGGAATAGATAAGGTGGACAGAGACAAGATGTTCCAGAGAGGGGACACATAAACAAGGGGTCACAATTGGAAGTTGAAGACTCCTATGAGTCAAAGGGATGTTAGGAAGTATTTCTTCAGTCATAGAGTTGTCAGGAAGTGGAATAGCTTAGAAAGTGACGTAGTGGAGGCAGGAACCATACATAGTTTTAAGACGAGGTTTGATAAAGCTCATGGAGCAAGGAGAGAGAGGACCTAGTAGCAATCAGTGAAGAGGCGGGGCCAGGAGCTATGAATCGACCCCTGCAACCACAAATAGGTGAGTACAAATAGGTGAGTACACACACACACAGGTATGATAAGGCTCACGGCGAAGGGAGAGAGACCCAGTAGCGGCCAGTGAAAAGGAGGGGCCAGGAGCTATGAATCGACCCCTGCAACCACAACTAGGTGAGTACAACTAGGTGAGTACGCACACACACGCACGCACGCGGGTGTGTGTGTATTCACGATAATATTATGAGTTAACTTTATTCCATCATCAGACACTAAGAAATCAGAGAAAATCCTCCAGTTATAAAAACCTCATCTCAAACTAATCCTTGAATTAATGCAGTTCTTGAAAAAAAGGTGAAACGAAAATAGAAAACAAAGTTCTTCTGCCTGAAGTATCCTCCCTTAACTCGGATCGAACTTGATAGCTCCCCATTCCGTAGGCACAATATCTCTCCTACGGATTTAGTGGTCCCCGTCTGAATGTAATGTTAAGAAAATAATAACGAGCTGGTAATTCAAGTAAGATATGGACCTCGAGTGAGTGTGAGAGGCACACAGTACTTGGACAGTATTGCACTGACTGGGCCACGGGGGCGTCGACCCCCGAAAACCCCTCCAGGTATTCTCTCCAGGTATACACACTGTGATGACCACGGTGTACAATATCAACAAGAAGAAAATTAGACACTCTTACAACATCTGGGTATCTTTATTGTAGACGTTTCGCCCTCCAGTGGCTTTATCAATACAAATTCAAGGACATAATTGGAAGACAGTAGAACTATAGCTGAGGTAATCAGACCCTCAGTCTTGGAGTTGGTGTGACGATCATCGTAGTCGTGAAGAATCTGAACACACTTCACGACTACGGTGCTCTTCACCGACTCCAAGACTGAGGGTCTGATTACCTCATCTTTTGTATACAGTTCTACTGTCTTCCAACTATGTCCTTGAATATGTACTGATAAAGCCACTGCTTGGCGAAACGTCTGCAATAAAGACACCCAGATGTTGCAAAATGACTGTAATTTTCGTCATGAGGAAGGTAAACTACACGCCACAACCTACTCAAAATTACCTCTGATAACGTTAACTTTATTTATCAACTTGAGAAATATACACAGCTTAAAGTTTTCCAATTTTCTAATTTGAAAGGATAGTTGGTTACCAGTGTAGTTGTCACACCAGATCCAGAGCAGCTGCTGCAGCTGTTATGACCAGCTGGTGGTGCAGCTGTTATGATCAGCTGGTGGTGCACCTGTTATGACCAGCTGGTGGTGCACCTGTTATGACCAGCTGGTGGTGCACCTGTTATGACCAGCTGCTGCTGATGATGGTGCACCTGTTATGACCAGCTGCTGCTGCTATACCTGTTAGGACCAGCTGTTGCTGTTGGACTTGCTAAGACCAGCTGCGTCTGTTCCATCTGTTCTGACCAGCTGCTGCTGGGCTTGTTATGACCAGCAGCGTCTGCTGCACCTGTTCTGACCAGCTGCTGCTGCTGCTGGGCGTGTTATGACCAGCTGATTCTTCTGGACGTGCTTTGAGCAGCTTCGTCTGCTTCACCTGTTAGGACCAACTGCTGCTGCTGGAGTTGATATGGCAAGCTGCTGCTGCTGCTGGATTTGTCATAACCAGCTGCTACAACTGGACTTGTTATAATCAGCTGCTGCTGGACTTGCTATAACCACCTGTGGCAGCTGGACTTGCTGTATCCAGCTGATGGACTTGTTATAACCAGCTACTACAACTGGACTTGCTATAAGCGGCTGCTGCAGCTGGACTTGCTATATCCAGCTGCAGGACTTGTTATAAGCAGCTGCTGCTAAACTAATAACACTCATCTTCTAAATTTATAATTGCTCAAGTGTACATTGTTAGCAAACTTTAGCAGCCAACTGTGGCCAGTTTATTAAACTTTAGGCGAATGTTGTTGCTTATATACTGCATGTGTGCTCTCCCTCTGTCTCTCTCTCACTCTATCTCTCTCTCTCTCTCTCTCTCTCTCTCTCTCTCTCTCTCTCTCTCTCATTACAAAAGGGATTTCACAGTGTAATTAAAGCAACAAATATGGAAGAGCATGAGGTTGGACCCGCCTGTGGGCCAGCGATTTCGTTTAGTCAGTTGACTTTATTTCGTCCATGTTGTTATGCTGTACGAACTTGTTCTAAACTTGAGTCATTCGAGGAACGAGTAATCTCAGATGAAGTGATTTTCTTGAGGTGGGTACAGCCGAAGGGAAACTGCCGTTTTCTTGCCCCGAGTGTTGTATAGAAGCTGTGTTTTCGCTGTCCACAAAGCGGAGCCGAGTGTTGTTCGTTGACAATATGGGCCTTGTGAAAAAGCTATAAGGCCCACGACATCTCACCAGTGTTGAAGGACGGGTGGAGGTGAGAGATTAGTCGTCTTGCTAGGTTCTCTGTTCTGTCCAGAAGTCGTAGATGACACGGGGTGCAAGCAGCGTCTGTGTACCAATACACAGATGTCGTCCTTGATGACATTAAGCGTGAAAAGAATATTTGGTGAAGTAATATATCTAATCCAGTTTAAATAGAACCCAGGTAATTAAACAGTCTGACAGGCCAGGATAGGTAACAGGCCAATAGACTGGAAACTAACAAATGTTATCCTTGCATTAAACATCAACGCTAATTATACTGAATGAAATGGAAACTAATGTTTGGGACAAAATTGTTAAATTTCTGGATAATAACTGACCTGGAAACTAGGATTAATTACTCGAATATTTCAATTATTTATACAATCCTGGGATGAAACGTTTTCATCAGATATAGTGTATGTAAATTTCCAGGTTTTCGATAAAGCATCCTATCAAAGATTGATCCTTAGTATATTAGACAATTCTGATGCCAGGATAATTAACTAACTCACTAAAAGGAAACTGAGATTGGTGCTCAATGAAGAGCTGTTTGAGTGGCTTCCCTTAAACAGTGGAGTTCCACAGGGATCAGTTCCTGGACCAATCCTCTTCTATATATATACATCAATAATCTCGAGGCAGTAAAACATCTAAGAAACCGAGATTATCCTGTCCAGCTTCCTCTTGAAGACAGCTAGGGCCCATTGGTAATCTCCCTTATGTATGCTGGGAGGTAGTTGAACAGTCTTCAACCCCTGAAACTTACTGGTGCCCCTGCATTTTATTGAGGGGATGTTACATAGCCTGCCGAGTTTTTTGCTCTCGTAGGGAGTGATTTCCGTGTGCAGATTTGGGACTAGTCTCTCTAGGATTTTTGAAGTGTATATTATTATGTATCTTTCTCGCCTGCATTCCAGGGAGCACAAATCAAGGGACTTCAACATTTCCCAGTAATTTATGTGGTTTATCGTATTTACACGTGGGTGAGAGTTCTCAGTACATTCCACAGGTCTGCAATTTCGCCTGCTTTGAAAGGGGTCGTTAGTGCATACCAATATTCCAACCCAGAGAGAATTAGTGATTTGAAGAGAATCATCATGAGCTTGGCGTCCTTAGATTTGAAGGTTTTCATTATCCATCCTATCATTTTCCTCACAGAAGTGATAGGTGTATCGTTGTGATCTTTGAAAGTGAGATTCTCTGACATTATCACTCCCAGATCCCTCACATTAGTTTTTAGTTCTATTGTGGGATTGGAATTTGTCTGTTTAATCTGATCATTTTAATTTCTTCACCTTTTCCATATCTGAATAGTTGAAATTTCTCTTCATTGAACTTCATATTGTTTTCTGCGGCCCATTTAAAGATTTGGTTAACGTCCGTTTGGAGATTTGCAGTGTCTTCGATGGATGACACTGTCATGCAGATTTAAGTACCACTAGCAAAGGAAGACACTGCGCTGTCTGCGTACAACTCTGTCAGATATGAGGATGAGAAAAAGGATTTGAACTTTTCTCTGAAGCCGCCTCAGACTTTATTCTGTTTACTATTACTCCTTATGTTCTATTTGTTAGGAAGTTATAGATCCATCTACCCACTTTTCCTGTTATTCCTTTATCACTCATTTTGTGTGCTATTTCATTATGATCGCAAAGTCTGTATATACTACATCTGCATTTTGCTTGTCCTCCAGAGCATCCAAGTCACAGTGGTCTAGTAGTTGTGAGAGGCAGGAACGATCTGTTCTCAACCAATGCTTCCATGGGTTGTGCAAATGATGGGTATCTAAGTGGCTGGCGATCTTGCTTCTTAGAATCCTTTGAAAGATTTTTATGAAGTGGGCGTTAGTGCTATCGGTCTGTAATTCTTTGCAATTGCTTTACTGCCATCTTTGTGGAGTGGGGCTGTGTCTGTTGTTTTTAGTGACTGTGAATTGACCCATGTGTCTATGCTACCTCTCCATAGAAGATTTAGGGCACGTGAAAGGGGTTTCTTGCAGTTCTTGATGAACACGGAGTTCCTAGAGTCTGGGCCTCAAGCAGAGTTCATGGGCATGTCAAAGTCCTGGGGTGGTAGGATTATATAAGAAAATCTTGAATTAACCAAATTTTGAGTCTTGGTCATAAAAAATATCATTTAGATTGTTAACTCTTAGTCTGATTAACGACTCACTAAACCCTGAGTCATACTGAGACCTCAGTATCTCACTCATTGCTGTCTCCTTAACCTAACCCAGCCCACCATAATCACATATGTAAAAACTATACATGCATTTGCTCAATATCATGCACATAGTTAAAACTCTCTCATCAATATAATCGATATAGTATACTTACTCTCAATATCTGTATTCATCTCAAATGTTAATCACTCTATTGTGGCTGCCTAAGGTTAATAATCAAAATTGTACGTCTTCTCTACAAGACTTATTAAAGCCATATAGCATGACCTAATAGAATTCTTAAGTCTCTTATAATCATTGTAACTCATCTAATGACCTTATGTGCTGTTATTGCCTTATTAATCTTAAGTTAATTTTAAGCTTGTCCGAAATGCTCTGGATATAAAGGGGCTTCTAGCATGTACACCCAATTAATATTCCTTCGTATAAACATGTATCATGTCAAAATAAAATATTATTATTATTATTATTATTATTATAATTATTATTATTATTATTATTATTATTATTAAAGTCCCATCTCGTTTTGGCAGGGGACCAATGCTGGATTTGGATTTTGCCCAAGATTTGGCATAATTTTTTTTTTTTCATTTATAGCTTTAAGTTCCTCCTGTGTGTCTTGGCTCCACTATGATTCCTTAAATTTAAGTTCGATATTTTGTCTAGCCAGCGCCTCCTCTCGTATTTTAGATACGCTGGCCCCTTTCAGCAGCTCTGTGATTCATCGTCTTCACCTGTAGAGGGAGCGTCTCTCTTTCTAGTTTCTTTCTAGTTTACAACTTCTCTTCTTTTTTTCTTAAAGGAATGTGCCTTGAGCATACCTCAAGTGCCACAGAATTAATACTTTCTAGACAATGGTTCGGATCCGTGTTTAGGATATTTTCCCAGATAGTTTCATTTAGGAAATGGTTGATTTGATTCCACTAAATGTTTATCTTATTGAAAGTTGAATCTGGGGAAGGCAACCTCATAACTGATCTCATTTTGTTGGTCAGGAGTCCTGTGCATACATGTCTGTACTATTCTTATGTCGTGATCTGAATGCATTGTCTTTGATATTGTTATATTTTGTACCAGGTCATAATTATTAGTGAAGATGAGGTCAAGTGTATTTTCCAGTCTTGTTGGCTCCACTATATGCTGGCTTAAGGTTAATTTGTTTTAGAGATTTAATAGCTAATGTGTGTTTGAATTTTCATCTGAGCTGCCTCCTGGGGTTATCTCTGCTAATACATCATTAGTTACATCCCTCCAACAAGGTGTTTGGAGCAGGAGTTGAGAGATTTTCCAGACAGTCAATTTTCAAAAGCTGTTCCTTGATTTGTTGTGAAGTTGCATCTGGCGGCTTCTATACCACCACAACGAGAAGGTTTTAGTTATCAGTTTTCATTGCCAAAGGTTTTGATTAAAGGATTTACTATAAAATATTTACAGTAAACAATTTACCCTTTTCAGGAGAAATAAACAACTATTTTTCTGCCTGATTTTGTGTATGCAAATTTGATGACTTTTAGGGAGTCATTTCATGAAAGTAATTCTCCGAGAATATAACAAAATTCTATGTAACAAATTTTGTGTTTTCCTTAATTATGCTTTATCATCATTCTTTACTAGTTTTCTGCTGAAATAATAAAGAGGTTTCTTTTTCGAATCTTTGCCAAAATGTCAGTAAACAATAGAGGCTGTAGTGTGACGGGGATCTCGGAGAAGACCGTAGTGTGACGGGGATCTCGGAGAAGACCGTAGTGTGACGGGGATCTCGGAGAAGACCGTAGTGTGACGGGGATCTCGGAGAAGACCGTAGTGTGACGGGGATCTCGGAGAGGACCATAGTGTGACGGGGATCTCGGAGAAGAACGTAGTGTGACGGGGATCTCGGAGAAGACCGTAGTGTGACGGGGATCTCGGAGAAGACCGTAGTGTGACGGGGATCTCGGAAGACCGTAGTGTGACGGGGATCTCGGAGGAGACCGTAGTGTGACGGGGATCTCGGAGAAGACCGTAGTGTGACGGGGATCTCGGAGAAGACCGTAGTGTGACGGGGATCTCGGAGAAGACCGTAGTGTGACGGGGATCTCGGAGAAGACCGTAGTGTGACGGGGATCTCTGAGAAGACCGTAGTGTGACGGGGATCTCGAGAAGACCGTAGTGTGACGGGGATCTCGGAGAAGACCGTAGTGTGACGGGGATCTCGGAGAAGACCGTAGTGTGACGGGGATCTCGGAGAGGACCATAGTGTGACGGGGATCTCGGAGAAGAACGTAGTGTGACGGGGATCTCGAAGAAGACCGTAGTGTGACGGGGATCTCGGAGAAGACCGTAGTGTGACGGGGATCTCGGAGAAGACCGTAGTGTGACGGGGATCTCGGAGGAGACCGTAGTGTGACGGGGATCTCGGAGGAGACCGTAGTGTGACGGGGATCTCGGAGAAGACCGTAGTGTGACGGGGATCTCGGAGAAGACCGTAGTGTGACGGGGATCTCGGAGAAGACCGTAGTGTGACGGGGATCTCGGAAGACAGTAGTGTGACGGGGATCTCGGAAGACCGTAGTGTGACGGGGATCTCGGAAGACCGTAGTGTGACGGGGGATCTCGGGAAGACCGTAGTGTGACGGGGATCTCGGAGGAGACCGTAGTGTGACGGGGATCTCGGAGGAGACCGTAGTGTGACGGGGATCTCGGAAGACCGTAGTGTGACGGGGATCTCGAGAAGACCGTAGTGTGACGGGGATCTCGAGAAGACCGTAGTGTGACGGGGATCTCGGAGGAGACCGTAGTGTGACGGGGATCTCGGAGGAGACCGTAGTGTGACGGGGATCTCGGAGAAGACCGTAGTGTGACAGGGATCTCGGAGGAGACCGTAGTGTGACGGGGATCTCGGAGAAGACCGTAGTGTGACGGGGATCTCGGAGGAGACCGTAGTGTGACGGGGATCTCGGAGAAGACCGTAGTGTGACGGGGATCTCGGAGGAGACCGTAGTGTGACGGGAATCTCGGAGAAGACCGTAGTGTGACGGGGATCTCGGAGGAGACCGTAGTGTGACGGGGATCTCGGAGAAGACCGTAGTGTGACGGGGATCTCGGAGAAGACCGTAGTGTGACGGGGATCTCGGAGGAGACCCGGGAGCAAATCCCACTGTTCATAAGGAAAGTAATTAAGCAGAGATTTTAATGTTGAAATTAGAAATTAGACTTAGGGAACGAAAATAACTTAGAAGGATTGAACGTACAAAGATCCAGGAGAAACAAAAATAGATATCCTTAGGGCTAAAGAAAGAGAGAGAGAAAGAATTTGCTTCTCAACAGGTAACAGAGTAGAAATATTTAATTTGGATTGAGCTATAAAATTTGTTCCCAAATTTTTGATCGTAAGTCTCCCATTGGTTCCATCATACACTCTTGATTGGATCAGATTGTAACAGTGAGTTGCCCAAAAGGTGGATGTATGTGTCTCTGCATCATGAATGATAAATTGATAGATCTGGGATAAGTTCAAGTCCAGGAGAGGGTCAGACTGTTCCATGGTTAATATCAATTATTTCTACTTCAGCCACCAATTCCTTTTTTAAATTTCGAATTATATTGGACACATTAATTACTGGCAGCAAATTTTTCCTGTCAGTAACAAATTGTACATGTTTTATTGTTCTGTCAGCTAACCTGTGAGGCAGTAGTGGTTGGAGTGCATATATTACCTGACACTGAGGTGTGTTAAATTTCAGTCTCCCAGGAGGAAAATTTAATGATTTGTCACATGTGGTTAATAATGCCGTCTATCACGATCAGGGTGGTTAAGGATTTTTATACCAGAGTTGGGTATGATGATAACTTTATTAGGTCTTGAGATCGACGTGATTAAGGATAAACATCTTGAAATTTTAGTTTATAATTAAGAATATAAAAATGAAGGAACACTGCATCAGGCCTATTTGCCCATACTAGGCAGATCTAACTCACACCCAACCGCACCTGCTTATATACCCCTCCAACCCATATTTTCAGTCATCCAAAAATTTCACTCAGTTGGCTCTACCTGGTAGTTCGTTCCGCTCATCTTCAACTCTATTGCCAAGACCGTACTTAATTTTTTTTCAACACGTCGGCCAGCTTCCACTGAGGGAGGGTGACCCAGAAAAGAAACACTTTCACCATCATTCACACATAATCACTGTCTTTGCAGACGTGCCCAGATATGACAGTTTAGATGTCACTCCAAACAACCAATATCCTAAACTCCGGTTTCCGTGAATCCCTTCACAAAATATTACCTTGCTCACACCTCAACAGCTCGTCAGGTCCCAAAAACCATTCATATCCATTTACTCCTATCTAACACACTCACACATGACTGCTACATGTCCAGGCCCCTTGCACACAAAACCTCTTTTACCCCTTCCATCCATCCTTTCCAAGGACGACCTCTTCTCCTCCTCTCCATTACAGATTTATACACCCTCCAAGTTATTCTATTTTGCTCCGTCCTCTCTAAATGTCTAAACCACCTCAAAAGCCCCTCTAATTTCCACACTACGAATTCTCTGCATAATATTTACACCACACATTGGCCTTAGACACGACGTCTCTACTCCTCGCTGCAGTATTCACAACCCATACTTCACACCCTTATAAGAGCGTTGGTACCACTATACTCTCGCACATTCCCTTCTTTGCCTCCATAAATAACGTTTTTGTCTCCACAGATACCTCAACGCACCACTCACCTTTTTTCCTTCATCAATTCTATGGTTAACCTCATCCTTCTTAAATCCATCTGCTGACCAATGTACACAGAAAAATCTGAACACATTCACTTCTTCCATACTCCCTCCCTCCAACGTGACATCCAATTTGTCTTTACCTAACTCGTCTGATATCCTCATCACCTTATTCTTATCTATGTTCACTTTCAACTTTCTTTCTTTACACACTTTACACTTCATATCCTTTCTAAATCTTAACTTGTCCATCTTAAATTCATTGCTACGAGTTCTGTCTTAGAGTCTTTCGACACGTTTTGAATATATCCTCTTTTTTGTGTATTGCATTCAGTTTGATTAACATTAACGTTATTTAGTTTTTATATATCACACCTATTATCTTTTCTTATGATTAGGATCTTACATTTCTCTGCATTTAATTTCATCTGCAACTTTTCCGAACACAATATCAACCCACGTCGTCTTCTGGTTTTTTTTTCTTTTGTCCTCTTTAGAAATTCCCCATGACCTATTTTTGTGTCATGTCGCTCTTTATTCCCTCACCTGCATCTTTAACGTACATAGTGAACGACGTGGGATGCAGTACCTACTCCTGCGGAACACCACTTGTAATGGGCCTTCATTTTGATTTCTCCCCATTTATGGACAAAGACTTTTGTTTATCTGTCAGCCATTACTCAGATCAAGAGATAATTTTTTCTCTTATGCCATATGCCGTTACTTTATCCGATTCCTGTATAGAATTCCGTCAGAGGCCTTAATCAAA
This sequence comes from Cherax destructor, assembly GCA_009830355.1. Taxonomy (NCBI): domain Eukaryota; kingdom Metazoa; phylum Arthropoda; class Malacostraca; order Decapoda; family Parastacidae; genus Cherax; species Cherax destructor. The sequence goes on along the minus strand of WNWK01013114.1, from coordinate 30,600 downwards.
TCTGTTAGCAGCATTGAATTCCTTCTTGGTTTGTAAATTTGAGAGAACGCCGCTTCTTAAAACTGTGTTGAAATTCATAGCTCAGATTATATATTTCAAGGTAGCTTCAAATTCCATCCGTAGTTGTTGATTCCATTAGTTCACACTTATAACGATCTACTGAGTAAGACCAGCAAAGGGTTTGCTAAGTTCCTCTTTACATTCTTTAAGAATTCTTGAAAAAAAAAAAAAAACTCACAAAGGCGGGGTGACAATTTGTCTAGTTGTCTAAGGACCATGTCATTAGTGCTTTCGCTCTTATATAATTATTCCATGATATGATTTGTATAATTATACTGATCTCAAAGGATTTTCTTTGTAGCCTCCTGTGTAAAATAAAAATGTAACACATGGTACACATTTCTTTGTTATTAATATTATTTCTTAAGGAATGACGAAGAAAATATCTCGAGTTCATTCCCAATATCATATCTCGAGAGAATGTAAACACTGAGATTATACCACTGGTGTCTTTAATTATTCTAGCCTCATAAAGGAGAACTGTAATTCTACCTTGGTATATTTTCTGGACACCGTCTATCAGATTTTGTTGTATACTGGTGTTGTATTCTACAGAGTGGCCCTGACTTATGACTTATAGTGTATATATTTTTAAGGTTCCTAGAAGCTAACGTTTGATTTGCAAGCTTTGCGTTTGCTGTGTAGCTTATTTGATTGATGTGTACCTCAGGCGGATATACTCGAAATTGTGCTTATTCTCATGTCCTCATATAAGTTTCTTTCTCACACGTGCGGGTTATTTGTGTATTTAAAGAAATACTTATGACTTCTCTGTTTCATGTTTACATCAAGTTGCTTAAAATCGAGAAGGGAATAAATATTGCTTCCACCAATTTATGGTGGAGGATGGCTTTAATTTTGACCTATTTGGGACATCCGTTTACCCATGAGGTGGGTAAGGAAAAGTTCATATATATCGCCAGGCATCGTGCAAGTGCAACTGCAATCCACCTTGCAACAGAGAGCTTTAGTATGACAGAAGATTAAATTCTTGGCTTACCCTGCACATCTTTTCGCGTGACTTGCAAAATATAATAATCACTGGAGTAACAAAAACAACTAGTGTATATTTGCAACATTAATTTATACAGGTAACAACAAATAACAAATACGGAATCATTAATGATATTCGTGTAGGACACGAAATCAGTACTTGATAACTGAAATAAAAATAGTTTCATCTACACGCAAAGAAAATCGTCAGATGATGTGAAATATAATGAACAATTACAATGATAAATGCGGTACTGCGAACAGGTTTACGTATGAGGTATATAATCAACAATCGGTAAGTGTAATGCAAAAAATAGAACCCAATGCGCACTAAAACCTCGCAAAAATATGCTAAATCAACAATGGAGGGTGAAATAGCACTATACAATGTGAGGTACAATAGTGACATTTGCTGAGTGGTGTTCAAGGGAGACCTTTGCTACCTGCAACTGTATGCACCAGAACATGTGTTTCTGCATTGGCATTTCACGAGCTCCTGTCACTCCCTTGTAACAGCAGGAATTGTATCCATATTCTGAAAAGACTTTATTCTCGTCTCTTCTCCAGCCATGAAGATATGGGTTGGGTTGTCGACGTGTCGTGTCATGGGCAGACGCACCTGCCTGCTACAGCTGTTTCTACACCCTATTCTGAAATAATAGTATACGTTCAACGTTTTGGTTTTGCAAAATATTTTCTTCCTAAGTTTATTGACTGACATCGCGCTCCTCTTCCGTAGAATGAAGAGCACTTCCAAGGCTTTGAACCTCCAGCTGTTAGGTTCTACCACTGCATCTGTGATACATGTTGTTACGGTCCTGGCCTGAGACCACTAATTAGTTTAGCGGTTATCGTAACAACAGTACAGCAGGTGCTGGGAATTATCAAAGTACAAGGCGAAATGAGATCTTTAAAGGTTTTTCCAGATTTTATTTAAGAATATACTAAGTTATTTAGGACACTTAGTAAAATAAAATAATCTCAACCTCCTTACTCTTAGGAGGGTGTACACACTATATAGTCCTTTACTTTCACTCTCATAAGCACCACAAGTTACATTTATCTGTACACTCTTAATATAATACGTAAAGAGGATATATAAATCACTTCCTCTGACTTACAACACTTCACAATGTCAAAACATCAATAACGAGCTAGGGTTTATCACTAGACTTAAGCAGAGAATCACTACACTGAAGGTCACTATCACTGTTTCCATACGAGTCACAACTCGCTAGTGATCCATAGTTCCAAAGTCTATTCTGTAGATAGAACTTGAGGAAATAAGAGCCTCAGAAGATATGCTCACCATACCAAAGGTGAGAGAACTGAAGAGTCTCGAAGAACCTCAGAGGGTAAGCTCACCATACCAAAGGTGAGAGAACTGAAGAATCTCTGAGGGTATCCTCACCACACCAGGAGTGAAGGAATTGAAAAGTCTGAGGGTATGTTCACCATACCAGGGGTGAGAGAGAACTCAGTATCAGAGCTATTAATTAAGGTAATGCTCACCATACCAGGGGTGAGAGAGAACTGCCCTGAGTAGAGCGCCTAGGTTTGACCTCTACTCTGTATAGAAGGGGGAGGGGACAAACTAGCTGCTAAGTACTTCACCCCTTACCTCTAAGTTTCCTACCTAAACACATACATAACTAAGTATACAAGTTTATAAAGTAAGATATTTTTAGTTTAGCTATTACTGAAAATATCTCCAATATAAACTTATATGATAATCGATATACATAAAATAAAATTCTAATTGCGTATACTTCAAGATATTTTCTTCCTAAGTTTATTGACTGACATCGCGCTCCTCTTCCGTAGAATGAAGAGCACTTCCAAGGCTTTGAACCTCCAGCTCTTAGGTTCTACCACTGCATCTGTGATACATGTTGAACTTATTTTCCAGGACATGAAACACTTTCCATCCAAGCAGATGTAAAAGAGAGAAAGATCTGCACTTCCTTCAAGTCCTAGAGAATCTGTCACATTTCTGGTGTTGATTATTTGTGTTTTCCTGATCCCATATTTCATTGATCGATCTGGACTGGGAAAAGTTAAAAAACAAACAGAATGCCAATTACATCGTTATCGGATGTCTTCTCCGTCAACTTTGAAGCTCTTCTAAACAGAGCATAAAGCGTGTCAGCTTCCTCCTTGTTGCAGTATTTAGTATCTCGTCTCTTGGACAAGTGTGATAAGATCTCCTATGGAGTGGTGTCCTTTCCGAGCTTCATCTCCAATGGATAAAAATCATATTGAAGATCTAAGAGCCAATATTCCATCCATGAATACTTCAAGCGATTGGTTCAGTAATTCCTTCGTGTGTTGATCATGGTTGGAAACTCACCTTCGATAATTAATATGATTTGATGCTAAGAAGACTCGTCCAAGAACTAGTAGGCTTTCCATATAACGCTATAATTTGCCCTCTCGTTGTACCTGGATGAACGTGAAGAAATTTACCTTCACTAGAAAGATATAAGAGACATGTTTATAACTGGACTTTGTAACTGAAATCGCTTTGAGAAGAGCATTGGATGTCACTGGCATCGAAATATCTGCCTCCATGGAGATAAATGGTATAAAATACTGATACGATGGAAAAAGAGACTCAACTGCAGTATAGTGAGACCCTTTGTTGACTACGTTTCACCCCCCACATAACGGACTTTATCAAGACACAAACAGATCTGTTTGTGACTTGATAAAGCCTACTGTGTGGGCGAAACGTAGTCAGTAATGGATCGAATTATGCTGCACCTGTGGCTATTTTTCCACCTGCCTCCATCCAGACCATGGACCATCCCGAGCCTCCCAACAGGTAGTCAACTGTGTTCGGTCCTTATTTCTTAGTGTGGAATCAGCTGAGCATCACAAGAACATTCCCTATAGTTTCAGGATGGGACCACTGGAGTTCCTTACTAATTGCTAAGACTGGCTGGTCTCCAGTAATCACAGGAAACTGGCTGGGAATTAGGTACCTAGCACTCCTGCTAACTAGGTTCGTGGCATAAAGGATCATCACAGGGTTTGTTTTTGTCTGAATGACAAGAGAAAGTAAACTTCAAGGCATGCCGCTTATTGATCATGATCAACTGTATGAATTGACCATCCTGCGCATCCGTCAAACCGGATTAAGTTGAATGCATAAGCTACAGTTATCGTCCACTCTTTTGACTGTTGCCTTGACGGGAGAGGACACCTGAAGCATTGAGTCGTTTGAGGTATATTGGTACATGTTCATCTTAAAGAAAGTTATTTTTTCCCATGACTACATTTAAACATAGGTGGACCACTCCTCTCACTCCCAGCTGTGGCAATACTTGGCTGAAACATTGTTATGGTCCAGTAAGGGTTGTTGAAGATCAATTATAATCGACATTGTGAATTATTCCAAAAGTAAATAGTGCCCGACGATAACTGGTTGCAAAAAATAGGTTCTTCATTGCCAAATTACTTAATCAGTGTATGACACATTTTACTTTTCAGGTACAGCACCGGATAAGAGTACACAGAAATTCTGAGTCTGGGCAACATATCTGCAAGGTGGCTGCTCCTGGACAAGGAATGAATGTGCATTCCCTGGTGCACTGGTAATGGAATCTAAGCACAGTTGGTTGCACTTGTTTTCTTTGTGCAATGAATGGAAACAAGTTGAGCAGTGCCGAGTCTCTTGATTTTCATCAGAAGTCTCACAGGATGATCCACACATTAGCATTCCTATGAGAAATGCTCATGATGCTTTATGACAGATTTCTTGAAATCCGTTCTTTTCAGCAGTGTGCATGGTGACGAGCATCACCTCGCTCCTGAAACACAATTCTTCTTCAGAAGGGGAAACTTTACGAGGAAAAGGTCTTTTAGTATTGTTTGAATGATGTCACTGAGGTCCGAAATCTACTACTTTTGACGTTACACTTTCTCAAGGGTCTTCAGAGAAAAATCATTCTTCTGGTCAAGTCTTCATCTACTGTATCTCTCCATAAATGGTCTCCTATGCGTCCTCTTCGCTTGATTTTTTGCAGACAAATTCGTTGTAAGGTTTTCGAAATACTTCTAGGCACATTGCATAATATTTTAAATCATTATTAGGAAGGTCGCTTGCGGGAGTATGGTTTTGTTTGAGAGTTCTATTGTAAGGGGCAACTCTTATGGAATTAGTAAAGGGATATCTTTCTGCCAGCCACTTTTCACAGAATAGGCAGCTGGACTGTGGGTCAAAGCTTCCTTGCCAGGTCAGTCGAGGTCAAATTTGGAATAATTGACAAGTGTTTGGAATTGACAAGTGGTTGGTTGCACTAGCATGTCTTTCTCGAACCTGCAGCGGCAGTTTGTTAGCACTTTGAGTGCTTGTTAGCATTCAAAGTGTTGTGAAGTTCACCTAACAACTTTCTGTCACTAGCAACATGATAGTTCTAGAGGACATCAACGACAAAAAAAAAACATGTGCTTGGACTCACGAGGCTTCGTCACGGACCGGGCCGCGGGGATGTTGACCCCCGAAACATCCCCAGGTATACAGCTCCAGATATACTGCTCCAGGTATACTGCTCCAGGTATACTACTCCAGGTATCCTCTTTACTTGTTATGGGAACTATGCATCTTATCCTCTGATGAAGTCACTGAACCGTTTTCTCAATAAATATTACAAAATATTACCCAAATGTCTCATTCTAAAATAGATTGACTCCCTCACAGGATCTAGGATAACCATTTAAATAATAAGCAACAAAAATATGATGAAAAAAAAACTTAAGAAGCCTCCCAAGAAGTGATTTAACAGACTTGAAAATATTGTTCTTTGGCCTCTCGACCTCTGATTTGAAAGAGTGAAATTCTATCTGATTCTCCCCATTTGGGTAAAATATTGTGACCTTCAAATGACCACTGATTCTTTTCCCAACCAGACTATTTATCCGTAGAAATTTTGATCATAGAAATCTAATATAAAACGGGTAAGGCATGACCATCCCTTTATCTGTCGTCCCCTAGTGGATGATACTGGGGTTTTCAAGGGAGCTTCAGTAGAGCCCTTAGTGGATGATACTGGGGCTTTCAAGGAAGCTTCAGTAGAGCCCCTAGTGGATGATACTGGGGCTTTCAAGGAAGCTTCAGTAGAGCCCCTAGTGGATGATACTGGGGCTTTCATGGGAGCTTCAGTAGAGCCCCTAGTGGATGATACTGGGGCTTTCAAGGGAGCTTCAGTAGAGCCCCTAGTGGATGATACTGGGGCTTTCAAGGGAGCTTCAGTAGAGCCCCTAGTGGATGATACTGGGGCTTTCAAGGAAGCTTCAGTAGAGCCCCTAGTGGATGATACTGGGGCTTTCATGGGAGCTTCAGTAGAGCCCCTAGTGGATGATACTGGGGCTTTCAAGGGAGCTTCAGTAAAGCCTCTAGTGGATGATACTGGGGCTTTCAAGGGAGCTTCAGTAGAGCCCCTAGTGGATGATACTGGGGCTTTCAAGGGAGCTTCAGTAGAGCCTCTAGTGGATGATACTGGGGCTTTCAAGGGAGCTTCAGTAGAGCCCCTAGTGGATGATACTGGGGCTTTCAAGGGAGCTTCAGTAGAGCCCCTAGTGGATGATACTGGGGCTTTCAAGGAAGCTTCAGTAGAACCCCTAGTGGATGATACTGGGGCTTTCAAGGAAACTTCAGTAGAGCCCCTAGTGGATGATACTGGGACTTTCAAGGGAGCTTCAGTAGAGCCCCTAGTGGATGATACTGGAGCTTTCAAGGAAGCTTCAGTAGAGCCCCTAGTGGATGATACTGGGGCTTTCAAGGGAGCTTCAGTAGAGCCTCTAGTGGATGATACTGGGGCTTTCAAGGAAGCTTCAGTAGAACCCCTAGTGGATGATACTGGGGCTTTCAAGGAAGCTTCAGTAGAGCCCCTAGTGGATGATACTGGGGCTTTCAAGGAAGCTTCAGTAGAGCCCCTAGTGGATGATACTGGGACTTTCAAGGGAGCTTCAGTAGAGCCCCTAGTGGATGATACTGGAGCTTTCAAGGAAGCTTCAGTAGAGCCCCTAGTGGATGATACTGGGACTTTCAAGGAAGCTTCAGTAGAGCCTCACTTATGCAAACCTTCCTGATCGACTTGGTGGCCACAAGAAATAACAGAAACTCCCTGGTAAAACTTTCACTCTTTTCAATATGAAATACATGTTGTGAGGGAAAAGTTCATTAGATAGGAGTAGTGAAAGTATGAATGTATGGTGGGTAGAATGCTTGTTCAGGTAGGGTGGGTACTTAGTTCCCGCTAACCCCCCCCCCCATCCTCTCCTGCACCCGGTGGGAGGTGACGAGTGCGTCTCCGACCTGTGGTTAGTCACTTGACTTGCGGTTCCCATCAAATCTGTAACTATCCGTTCCGCACCTGACTAATTTATAATTTATAATTTATGATAAAAATTTTTATCTTATGTTATTGAATTTTCTCTTTGTATTTCCATGAGGAGGAGCCAGCCTTATCAAATACTAATTGAGGGTCTGATAGGTTGTGTAAGCCTTCACACCTGGTCTGATAGGCTGTGTAGGCCTTCACACCTGGTCTGATAGGCTGTGTAGGCCTTCACACCTGGTCTGATAGGCTGTGTAGGCCTTCACACCAGTATAAAGAGTTTGAAGACAAGATCGGTGAATTGATATAAAAAATCCATATAAGTTGAGTAACGGAAAAAGAATTTATCGGCATTATTAACTGTAAATATTAGTAACCCAGAATCGTTGATGGTTTGCGTCTCTTCCAGGGTGCCACTCTTCCAGGGTGCCACTCTTGCTAATTTTATTCAGAATATTACACTACGCTACCACTTCAGACCACGTCACGTGGCATCCCTCTGGCCACAGCTGTTCCTCTTCACTCCTGCTCGACGTAAACAGACACCCCAACAGTCTGACACTAAAGAAAGCTTTCCAGGAGTCGCTAAGCAGGTACGTGTGCTCCACACAGCTACTTACCCCTGCGCTACCTCCTGCTCTCACCATCAACCAAGTCTTTATCATTAACATATTCAAGACTCGCACTTGCTTTAAGCTCTTCCTTGACCTTCTTCTTACAATATCTTTACCGGAAAAGTCTTCCGCCTCAAACTTTCCGCCGCTGGTTTTGCCATCAGCTAGACTCCTGACCACAGGCAAGTTTGTATGGTCGTTGCAAAATATATGGACTCCAGCATTAATGCCGCCTACGAGACTAACAAGACCGACCTCACTGTCAGCATTTCCAACCAAAACAATGTGACAGTTGAAGTTGCCTTCAGATCTACCTCCTCTAACATCGTCAAGTATATCAAACTACAGCACAATTTCCGTGTCAAGTCCGTCATTATTCATAGCAGTTCTCTATTCCTTATTAATTTCACTTTTGTTTCCCAATTGTTTAAGATTTACGAGTTCTGTCACAAGACCTTATCCTGGTCAAACCCACAGATATGTTCTCAGTGCTCTTCAAGCAAACACTTCTGAGCTGACTGCACTAGACCACTCATGTCTCCTAACTGTTCTGATCCTCACTCTGCTATCTCCTAACTAATGTCCTAAGCGTAAAGATCATGTTGTCTCTTACCGCAGGCACAAACCAGCCACCCTGTCCAACTTTTTTCCCAACACTTCCCAGCTCTCCATCACTCCTGAATCCAACTTTCCAAACCTTCAACTTAGACCACTACTCCTTCCTTCCCTCCCTCCCTCTGCTGCCACCCCATCCACCTCTCCATCTACCTCATCCACTTCTCCTTCCTCTCTTTCTTACGTAGCTGCCATTAACGGCCTCTTCTCCCCAATAATAATCAAATAATCACTACGACTGTGCACTTAACCACAGTCATCACAAACTGCTTCTGAACTGACCTCCCATCTTTTTAGTTCCATTATGTCAGCCAACAAACTTCCATCATCGTCTTCCCTTCTTTCCTCGCTCTTTTATCCGTTCATCCTGACGACGCCCAGTCTGTCCCATCCAATAAACCGCCCAACCTCACCCACAACCGTCCCTCAACCCTCACTACCCACCTCTCTCCTATCCACCTCCTCTCAAACCTTCAAGTTCAACACCATACAATCATCCTTCTCTGCCTCACGTTGCTTCCAGTTCTTCCTCAAGACGGAAGAAAAGAGGCTCAACAAACACACGTCAGACGGCATGAACACCACCTCCTTATATAACTATTATAACCGAGCAACTTTTCTCCCTCCTCTCGTACACACAAACCCCAGAGATCCTCCGAACTCTACACAAAACATACGACCCCTGAAGGCGTAGTCCTGATGGAGCCCAGCAAGGAGCTGGATCACCAGATGTTCCAACAATTTAATATACACACATAAACACATACTGGATGACTAAATCGAGTACATTGTAATAATTAAACAGTGTATCAACTAATTCGTGTACGAATTAATTATTATTATTATTATTATTTTAAAGTATTAAATATTAAATGCTATAGTTGTTGTTGTTTGATACTAATGTAAGATTTCCTGTGCACAGACAAGAATATTCCATCGTGTTACTGTAGGAATGAACTGTAATGTTAGATATGAGTGTGATGTCACGCAATGTTATAATATCTTACATGATGTGTTGTGAATATGTTACATAGGTAGGAAAGCCTGTAACATCAGATACCGGAGGCAACTAAGGTCACTCAATACACACAACTTAGTTGGGACTGCCACGGTCTTTTCAACGCCCCTTGAGGCTCGACTGACTTCTCTTATTAGGATTTCTGTTTGTTACATAATGTTGCAGACCTCTTGACAATAGACCGACGTAACTGACTTACTTCGATCACTTCAGCTGGATTCAGTATATAATCGAATATCACTGGATAATCTCTCTCGCTTCTCTCCGCGAGATCTCACTGTGTCTTGGTGATTGTGTTAGTGGATTATAGCGTTGCACTCCAATCCATAGTGACAGTAGACGTGTGGATACCTGATGGCTTCAAATGAATAAATTCCGTCGTGGATACTTTGTGGACAGCTGTTGTTGTTGGCTCTGCTCTCATTCCCCTGTAACTGTTACGTTACTTTGTGGGTGAGAAAATAAACCTTAGTCATCATTACTGTATGGCTTTGCGACCATTGCTAGACTAATATTTATTAAGCTTGAGGGGTTAATTACTGATACTGGTAAAGATCATTACTCTGCCTGTCAGTAACAAGCAGTTTACATGATCATTAATAGTCAGGACTATTATGTTTTGATGTTTTTTATGATAGATCTTTAAGGAAACTGAAAGCTTCAGTGTATTGATATTCATAACAACATAAGAAAGAGGGAACACTGCAGCAGGCCTACTGGCCCATGCGAGGCAGATCGAAGTCTCCTACCGGCTTAAACCAATGCCCTAACCTCGTCAGGTTAGGTCATATTCACTTAAGGAAGGAGCACGGCAGCTGACCTAGTAGCACAAGCTAGTAAGGTCCGACTCACACCCACCCGCACCCACTCATGTATTTATCTAACATTTTTTTTAAACTACACAACGTCTTAGCATCTATGACGGTACTCGGGAGTTTGTTCCACTCATCCACAACTCCATTACACAACCATTGCTTTCCTATATCCTTCCTGAATCTAAATTTATCCAACTTAAAGCCATTGCTGCGAGTCCTCTCAATACTAGATATTTTTAGCACGCTATTTACATCCCCTTTATTTATTCCTGTTTTTCATTTATACACCTCAATCATACATGACATCTCCACTGCCTCCAGCCTTCTCCTCATTGCAACATTCATCACCTATGCTTCACCCCCATATAAGAGTGTTGGTATAACTATACTTTCATACATTCCCCTCTTTACTTCCATGGACAAAGTTCATACTTATGTTGCTATTTATTCCCTCATCTATGTCGTTTATGTAGATTGTGAACAACAAGGGGCCCAATACTGACCCCTGTGGAACACCGCTTGTGACGCTTCCCCACTCTGATTTCTCCCCATTTATGCAAACTCTCTGCTGCCTATTTGTCAACCATGCCTCTATCCAAGAAAAAAATTCTCGTATTCCGTGTATCTTAATTTTCCTCAATAGTCTCTGATGTGGGACTCTATCAAAAGCCTTACTGAAGTCCATATACACAATATTATATTCATTACCATGATCTACCTCCTCAAATACCTTAGTGAAAAAAATTATTAAATTTGTAAGGCAGGAACGCCCTTTTGTAAAACCGTGCTGAGATTCGTTGATTAATTTATGCTTTTCAAGATGGCTGCGAATTGCCTCGGCAATTATTGATTCCATAAATTTTCCCACTATGGAGGTTAGGCTTATTGGTCTATAGTTCGAAGCTAAGGACCTGTCGCCTGCTTCGAAAATAGGTATTAAATTTGCCATTTTTCACTTATCTGGCACCATGCCAGTTTGTAGTGATATATTGAAAAGATTTGCCAGAGGTTTGCTAAGTTCCTCTTTACATTCCTTTAAAACTCATGCAAACAGTTCATCAGGGCCTGGGGATTTGTTAGGTTTTAATTTATCTATTTGTCTAAGGACCATGTCACTTGTGACCCTAATCGTGCATAGTTTATTATCGTCCTGTTCTACATAATCTATTATTTCTGGAATATCACTAGTATCTTCCTGTGTAAAAACTGAGAGGAAGTAAGTGTTAAACATTCTACACATTTCCTTATCACTGTCGGTGAGCTGACCTGAGTAACTTTTGAGTGGGCCTATCTTGTCCCTAATCTTACTTCTATATACCTGAAAGAATCCTTATCCTTATAACAGCTTATCATAAACTTGATTTACTCCTTACGTATTGTAAGAATAAAATGTATTTTTATAATAGACTTATAATTAGCCTCCTGGATCAGTGGCTGCTGATATTTTATTTCACATAACTTCTAACTGAATTATTGATGACTCCATTATTACTGTAAGTATGCGTGGCCCCCTGGAGGGGGGTGCTTAGTTCTGACTAACCAGCCTGTTAGTGGTGGCATGTAGTAATGAGTGAAGACAACTCAATAAATTAACCACTTGCCAATCTCCTGCTGATCCCTTCAACAACGCAATAATTTTAGTGAACATCGCCCTCATAAACGAATTTTTATCTCTTTTTTTTTCATACCCTCATAGCATGGTCGTCAAACTCTCCACCCTTTACGGCTCCAGCATCATCTGTACTACATACACACGGCCAAGTACAACCAATGACATTCACGATCTCACACTCTTCGACCACATCAACATACCCGTCTACATTCTCACAGACATCAACGCTAAAGCCACAGCTCTTCACAACACGACACAACTTCACCATGGTTCACACTTCATACACCTTGGTTCACACTTCATACTCCTTGGTTCACACTTCATACTCCTTGGTTCACACCTCATACACCTTGGTTCACACTCCAACACCTGCTTCACTTACATCATTATCACTGACGGAGTAGGCAACTACCTAAAACACTTCATATCCCCTGGTCTCTTCTCTGGCTTTGATCAAATATACACAACACTTCACATTTCGTCAATGCCCATCCTCATTCCCATCAAACCCACTCCCTCATACTCGTAGGCAGAAGAAGTCTTAGTTAATCAGTCCCTCAGCCTGGAGTCGATGTAATAGGTGTCTTAATTTATCAACTTGTCGGTTCTTTGAACCATTTATCAACATTCCTGTCAGACACAGCAACATCTTGGGAATTCTTCACTTGCCTAACCTACAAGCATGACCTGCTTCCACCTATGGATTTGTCTGTGATATCACCTACGACTGCTTCACCTTATCTGTTAACCATACATAAGCTACTTCGTGCAAATGCTGTATTCTTTTCAAGACTGTTGGACTGATTACATCGACTCCAGGCTTTGTATAGGACTGATCTGTCTCTGTGTGGCGAAACGTTTCTTCAATAAAGATATATACATGGTTCACTTGTGTCTAATTTATCAGACTAAAACACCTTTAAAACCAGGACAAGTCTGAGATAACACACATCTACAACAACAGACCCATTCCAGACTTAAACACACAACTGGCACTCATACAACGCACTATCACACAAGCTGCTGACAAAGCAGTGCCCAAGAGATACTACAAAGTACGATATTACTTCTGCTCACCCGACATGACGAAGCGCCTCTTCTGCTACCCTAACTTATTTGGTCCTAACCAACACAGACAGACAAAGACAGACAGACATACACACACACACACACACACACACACACACACACACCTGGTCAAGCACGTAAAGAAACTAGAGAAAGTGCAAAGGTTTGCGACAAGGTTAGTTCCACAACTCAGGGGTCTGTCCTATGAAGAAAGGTTGAGGGAAATAGGACTAACAACACTGGAGGAAAGAAGGGTCAGAGGAGACATGATAACGACATACAAAATACTGCGGGGAATCGACAAGGTAGACAGGGACAGGATGTTCCAGAGAGGGAACACAGAAACAAGGGGACACAACTGGAAGCTGAAGACTCAGATGAGTCAAAGGGATGTTAGGAAGCATTTCTTCAGCCACAGAGTAGTCAGGAAGTGGAATAGTCTAGAGAAAGATATAGTGGAGGCAGGAACCATACATAGTTTTAAGACGAGGTATGATAAAGCTCATGGAGCAGGGAGAGCAGAGACCCAGTAGCGGACAGCGAAGAGACGGGGCCAGGAGCTGAGTCTCAAACCCTGCAACCACAATTATGTGAGTACAATTAGGTGAGTACACACACACACACACACACAAAGCTTAGTCCAGTAACTGGCTCCTTGAATTTAACCCTGCCAAATGTAAAGTCATGAAGATAGGGGAAGGGCAAAGAAGACCGCAGACAGAGTATAGTCTAGGTGGCCAAAGACTGCAAACCTCACTCAAGGAAAAAGATCTTGGGGTGAGTATAATACCGAGCACATCTCCTGAGGCACACATCAATCAGATAACTGCTGCAGCATACGGGCGGCTGGCAAACCTAAGAATAGCGTTCCAATACCTCACTAAGGAATCGTTCAAGACTCTGTACATCATATACGTCAGGCCCATACTGGAGTATGCAGCACCAGTTTGGTACCCACACCTGGTCAAGCACGTCAAAAAATTAGAGAAAGTGCAAAAGTTTGCAACAAGACTAGTCCCAGAGCTAAGGGGATTGTCCTACGAAGAAAGGTTAAGGGAAATCGGCCTGACGACACTAGAGAACAGGAGGGTTAGGAGAGACATGATAACGACATGTAAAATACTGCTAGGAATAGATAAGGTGGACATAGAGAGGAGGTTCCAGAGAGGGGACACAGAAACAAGGGGTCACAATTGGAAGTTGAAGACTCCTATGAGTCAAAGGGATGTTAGGAAGTATTTCTTCAGTCATAGAGTTGTCAGGAAGTGGAATAGCCTAGAAAGTGACGTAGTGGAGGCATGAATCATACATAGTTTTAAGACGAGGTTTGATAAAGCTCATGGAGCAGGGAGAGAGAGGACCTAGTAGCAATCAGTGAAGAGGCGGGGCCAGGAGCTATGAATCGACCCCTGCAACCACAAATAGGTGAGTACAAATAGGTGAGTACAAGTAGGTGAGTACACACACACACGCACACTCTTCCCCTACTTTCACCCTCACACTCCCCCACTCTCTCCGCCGTCTCTCCCTCTCTTGCTCCCCCCTCCTCCTTCTTCTCTCCCCCTCCTCTCCCTTCCTCTCCCAATCCCCTTTCCCCTCTCTCTGTCCCCCTTCGCCACTGTCTTCCCCTCCTCTCTTCCCCTCCCAGTTTCCCTTCCTCTCTTCCCCCTCTCCCTCCGCTCAACACACAAACACACACACACACACTAGTATACACAGATAAGGAGGCCCAGCAACAGTACAAAAAATACATAACATCAAAAGTCAAGTCTGACCCGAAGCTGTTGTATAGCCACATCAGGAGGAAGACAACAGTCAAGGACCAGGTAATCAGGCTCAGGAAAGAAGGTGGGGAGCTCACAAGAAACGACCAAGAAGTATGTGAGGAGCTTAACATGAGATTTAATGAAGTAGTTACAGTGAAGACAGAAAGGACTCAGGGAAGAGAGAACAGAGGGGTACACCAACAAGGGATATACCAACAAGTGCTGGATGAAATACATACAACTGATGAGGTGAAGAAGCTGCTAAGTGTCCTTGATATCTCAAAGGCGGAGGGATCGGACTTCTCTCCGTGGGTCCTTAGAGAAGGAGCAGAGATGCTGTGTGTGCCACTAACCACAATTTTCAACATATCCATTAAAACTGGGCAAGTCCCTGAGGAATGGAAGATGGCAAATGTAGTTCCCATTTTTAAAATAAGGAGACAGACACGAGGCATTAAACTATAGACCAGTGTCACTGACGTGTATAGTATGCAAAGTCTAGGAGAAGATCTTCAGGAGCAGAGTGGTGAAGCACCTAGAAATACATTGGGAGGCAGTTGAACAGTCTTGGGCCCCTGACACTTATTGTGTTGTCTCTTAGTGTACTCGTGGTGCCCCTGTTTTTCACTGGGAAAATGTTGCATCTCCTGCCAAGTCTTTTGCTTTCGTAGGGAGTGATTTTCGTGAGCAAGTTTGGTACTAATCCCTCTAGGATTTTCCAAGCGTATATTATCATGTATCTTTCTCGCCTGTATTCCAGGGAATACAAATCAAGGGACTTCAACCGTTCCCAGTAATTTAGGTGCTTTATCGTACTTATGTGTGCTGTGAAAGTTCTCTATGCATTCTCCAGGTCAACAATTAGCAGGATTACTAATCCACCTCCTTTGTTTCCTCAGAACATCCTCATAATCTGCTATTCAGCTGGGAAAACACATTTGTTATCGTATTCGCGAGCTTTATATCTGTGTGTGCTATAATATCTGGGATGCCTCCGCTATTAGTTCATTCCATTCATCTCTCTAATTTCTTATTCCATCTGCAGTGTTTCACAATAATTTCTGTTTCCTTTCTGTTTTTGCTTTCCAGTTTTGGAGTTCCTGATTTTCCTGGTCCTTGCGCATGATTCAGGAGGCGGCAGGGAAAGCCAGGGACTCAGGTTCAGTTAGATGTAGTTGAGAGGGTAATATTTATTTTGTTAGAAAATGTCAGTATCGTGTATCATATTATTGACAGAATAAAATACCGACAAGTGGACGAGTTTGAATGAATGTAGAGAAAGGTGGAAGATGAGGGAAAGTTTGAGGTAATCAGTCCCTCAGTCTGAAGTCGATGTGTCAGTCCATCAGTATTTTATCAAGGTTGATAGATTGAACACATCGACTCCAGACTGGGGGGACTGATTACCTCAAACTCCTCATCTTCCACCTTTCACTGCATTGGACTGAAGAAGACACTGGCAGGTGAACTGATTCCAGAATAAAGATACTCAAATATTTGTTACACAGGCGTATCGTTGATCAAGTTGACGAGCATGACACACATGCAACACATTGGTATCGTTTTGCCTACACAGAAGGCAGATGGTCAGTCCCTCAAACCTACAGCAGAAGAGGAGAGTAGTTTCAACTTGCACAGTAGGATTCCTCAGTCTAATACAAGCGAAGAGAAAATCGCAGATATGGGCTGTAATTTTGAGGCAATCCTTCCCTCATCCTGAGCAGAGGTGGTCAGTCTGTCAAGCCTGAAGCAGAGGAAAGCAGGCAGACGTTATAGTGAAGCAGATGTGAGGTGTAGCAGCTGGAGGTGACACCACTGGTGACCGTAACCCACTACTGGAGGTAGATCATGCTGAACACATTTAGTAAAGAAGTTTCAGATGGTTTCCCGAGTACCAAGATACCACGGTACATCTTGGCACTCCACAGTACCCTGGTGTACCATGATACTACCCCAGTGTACCAAGATGCGAGGAGAAGACATCCACAACTCTATTGCTAAACAACTGTTTACCATGATCTACTTGTAATAGCGGACTACTCTCATCTGTAACGTTATCTGCAGCTGCTGCATCTCACTTCTACGATGTTTCACCCTCGGGTATGCTTTACGCTTGAGAGACTGACCACCGCCTGGGCTGATGGACCGATCACATCAAAATTACTTCTGTCGCAGGCTTTGTTTTCGACTGAAGAAGCCTGCTGTGTAGGCGAAACGTTTCGTTAATAAAGAGGATGGGGAGTAGATTGAAGAGGGAGTTGGTGTGTGGGAGAGAGGGAACTGAGAAATTGTCTTGCGTTGGAAGGGGTGAGAAAGGTGTGTGTGTGTATACTCACCTATATGTGGTTGCAGGGGTCAAGTCACAGCTCCAGTCCAGCATTCGTCGAAGAGGCTTGCACTCACATCCATCAGACTTTTACGTGGCTCTAATTTCCTCCCAGTATCAACGTGTGAAGAATGAGACGACCATTGATCATACGCACAACCAGGCAGGAGTCTAACACCTACAAGATAAATTGTTTTTCCCATCGGTGAAGCGGCCAGCATCCTCACTCACCAACAACATTAATTAACCCGTTGTAAAAAAACAATAATATCTACAAAAATTGGTAGAAAGCATCGATAGATTTTGCGATTATAGGAAACTGTATATGAGTTTGTCAAGTCAATAGAATATAGGTGGAGAAGGGATATGACAAAGGTCGTAGGGAGACGAGGTCAGGTACGGCGGTGATGCGTTGTTTTGGGAAGAGATCAATACTTGAAGGTTAGTGCCAACGATAGGCTTCGTTCACTAACTGTATTACCAAGAATTTAGCCAATGGTAAACTTCCCTTGTTTTGCACGATAGTGTTGGATGTTGAAATGAGGTCGGTGTTTTAAGAAGCTTCCCTAACAATCTGCTGCCTTCCGACCACCTCATTAACTGGTTCAGGAGCTCTCTCTCAACCATGAGGGGGTCGGAAACCAAGAACATTATTAGACAAGGTGACAAATTAACCACAGAATATTTACACACGACTGTTATTTCAATACCCAACACCATCATATATAACAAGAGTTGTTTCCCACTGACCAGACATGGCCACGGGGTCGCTGACCCCCGCAACACCCTCCAGGCAGGATCCAGGCAGACAGACCAATAACAACACAACCAGTCAACAACACCACCTATCCTCAGGCACATATATCAAGTTTGAATCTTTCCCCTAGTAATATATCTCAGTCTCGTCTGACGTCTCTTCTCCACTGCCTATAAAATCTCTGATCTCGAAAATGCAAGTTGTACAAGATAACTCTTTTCCAAATAAAGTTTTGAACAAATGCAATTTGTGTTTTAATTATATGAAATATTAAAGGAACCTAAGTGATTTTCAGAGCACTTAATGACCTTGTTAGGAAGAAAATGATCAGATTCATCGTGTCTAAAGCAGGGGAATACGTAATCCCGTGGTGACCATGTGAAAATTTATGTTTGAGAAACGCCTGGAAGCCTGGAGAGAGGAAAACGCAAGGTGAGTGTTATCACCTTGGTGGGGCAGACTCTGGTTGAGTGTGGTATCACCTTCTTGGTGAGTGTGGTATCACCTTCTCGGTGAGGCAGACACTAGTTGAGTGGTATCACCTTCTTGGTGAGGTAGATACTAGTTGAGTGGTATCACCTTCTTGGTGAGGCAGACACTAGTTGAGTGTGGTATCACCTTCAGGGTGGGGCAAACATTAGTTGAGTGTGGTATCACCTTCTTGGTGAGGTGGACATTAGCTGAGTGTGGTATCACCTTGGTAAGGTGGACATTAGCTGTGTAGAAAGCTAATGGCTTCGTAATATTCTGGACTACTTTCAGAGAAGAATATCATAACATTTGCACCAGGTATCACGTTACACTGACATGCACTAGAGTAGTGAACTCAATGCAAATATTATTAAACTAAATCGAATATATTTGTTTACGATTTTGATTAAAACTTCAAAAGCAAGGGAATATTAATACAGAAACGATCAAATATTTTTAATTACGTGCTCTAATAAAAATGTATTAGGAAGCAAGTCTCACGATGCTGGTCTGATCATTTGATGTCTGATCAGTTAATAATCCACCGACAGTGTATTAGTCATGGGTACCTGAGTAGTTAGTTGATGTACCAAACTTATGGTCCTACTGAGGCACTGATGTACTGGTGCTGGTCTCAGTGAGTCACCAAGCACTGGTGTACTGGTGCTGGTGTCAGTGAGTCACCAGCACTGGTGTACTGGTGCTGGTGTCAGTGAGTCACCAAGCACTGGTGTACTGGTGCTGGTGTCAGTGAGTCACCAGCACTGGTGTACTGGTGCTGGTGTTAGTGAGTCACCAAGCACTGGTGTACTGGTGCTATGTTTTCCCTACATTTACCCATATACGCATTAAAGGAGCTGGTGAAAATAATGAATTAATTAGCATTAAAGTATCATTTTCTATAATTATATTATACACTCTTTGCAGTGTCACAGATAAAAAAAAAATACTTCATTAATGTAAATACGTTCACCAGAATCTTATACCCGAATGCTCGTGGGGATCAGTCCCCGATGAGATTATGAATTCTTTCATCACGTTCAAACTTTCCAGGATGTTGTGGATGAGTTGGGTAAGTTGGTAACTCATTGTGGCTTTCTCTGGTGAAGGGAATAGTTGATGTGGAAGAGAAGTATCAGAGCCACAAGTCAGTATCTTCATTCTGCTTCAGCAACCATTTCGGAGTTTCACAGCAGATCATCAGCGCTGGAAAATAACATAACAGGTTATGGAGGAGCTTACCTGGCTGACATAACGAACCGTAACATTCCACGTTTGCAGAACACAAACCAAACAGTGATAAAGTAATTAACCTAACCTGTCTACTTATAATCTCGCTAATAAACGAGAAAATTAGTGTGTGAAGAGACTGTATTAATGTAAGCCAGCTGTTGACTTGAGGCATCAGTCTCGCTATAAAGAGAGATTTATACCAGACTTGATCGAGTATCTGTGGTGCTGAGGTCGGGACAGTGACATCCTCAGAGGGTAATGACTAAGTGAACTCTGATCTCAGTGACGATATGGAAGGATATGGAAGGCACGGGAGGGGCGTCCCACATTATCAGAGATGCTTTATTTAAGGTTCCACGGGATAATCCACACACGTAGCGGCCATTATAATTATGACACGTCAGCAAACTGATAACATTAGACGTCAAGTCTCATGGTAGATCATCCTGAAAGACATGTACCTATTTTACCAATATTGTCATTTTTCACTGCTACTACAATTACTACTATTACTTCCACTATTTCTACAATTACTATTATTTTGTCTATTAATATCATTATTATTTTCGGTATTGCTACAACTCCTATTACTACTTCCTGTTCTACTATTTTCAATGATTCTTAAACTACTATTATTTACTACTATTGTTGTTGTCATTATCTCCACTGTTATTACTACACCTTTTACCAGCCTTATTTCCACTACTACTACTATTGCCACCAATATTACTACTACTACTACTACTATTATTAGTATTAGCAATACTACTACTACTGCTATTACCACCACTACTACTATTACCACCACTACTACTATTACCACCAATACTACTGCTACTACTACAACTACTACTATTTTACTACTACACTACCACTCTTACTACCACCACTACCAATACCTCTACTATCACCACTACTACTACTACTATTACTACCACTGCACTGCTGCTGTTACTACTACTGTGCTGCTGCTACTACTGCTAGTGATACTATTACCACTAACTACTACACTACTACTTTTTTCCCTCATCTTTTTCATTGTTCTGGTCTTCTCTGCTTTTCTCTCGTCCATTTTTTCCTTAGCAGCAGCAGCAGCAGTGTGTGTGTATGTGTGTGTGTGTGTGTGTGTGTGTGTGTTCTTCATGGTAAAGTGAAACAGAATTCTTCCTCCGTAAGCCATGCGTGTCATATGAGGGGACTAAAATGCCGGGAGCAACAGGCTAGTGACCCCATCTCCTCTATAGATTACTAAATTTTGAAAGAATTTTTTAAATTAAATATTTTAGGTGACCCTGCCTCGGTGATATACGGCCGATTCGTTGAAAAAAAAAATGTGTGTGTGTAGGGTTGATGGTTCTGTCATGGCTTTCTACGATAGAGTATTACCAGTATTACCGGTTTCCCGTCCTAAAAGTGAAAATACTTAACATCGGTCAATATTTCAGCTCCAGTTTCCTCTCACTTTACCAACAAAACAATAGCGTTCGTCTGGGACATATTTTTCTCCACTTCTTGAAGTGGCGAGCAGCCTTTCTAACAAACTTTTATGTAATATAGCCATAACTTGCCAATATAGGAAGTGTTATTTAGACAGGAGAGTATACTGGCAGGAGTGAGGGTGACTGAGGGCGCTGATGGGGTGTACTTGGGGAGAGATACAGTTTTGAACTAGATGAAGGGTTTAGAGAACCGACAAGTTGATAAATTAGACATACAATGGACCCTCGGTTTTCGTTGAAAATTGTTTCCAGAATGCTGCTTGATTGCCGTTACCGAACGAATTTGTTCCCATAAGGACAAATGTTAATTAGATTAATCATTTCAGACCCCCAAACATACACTTACAAAAGCACTTACGAAAATACACTTACATAATTGTTCGAGTTTGGAGGTGAACGAAAACCGAGGGTCCACTGTATAAGCAACTATTTGGTATCTTTACTGAGGTAACGTTTCGCATATGTGTTTAGTTTATCAACAGTCTTGAAAGTCAGTCCCGAGGATTGGTTTCGTGTCACTATAATACCAATGATTTGGCCTATTGAAACCCTCTCTGGTTTTGCTCGATAGGGATGAATGTTGAATTCCATTATAATGCCCAAATGATGTCACTTCTGCCAGATATCCCGGCCATATTGTAAACTGTTTATCTTCTAAAATTATCGACTCTTCTTCCAGTCTCCACCATCGCCGTCTTGCTGAATAAGTCCATGTACGCAGCAGTGTTAACATGAATCTTAGTCCAGATTTTGTTTCTGCAAATACCTGTCTATCTCAATACATTGTCAAATGTTCTAATCTTCAGAAGACTCGCAACTTTGCATTTTCTTCATATCTCCTCTGTCTCTTTTATTTCCTTTATCTTACCTTTCTTCTGACTTGTTTCTTAAGTCCCTTTTCTTAGAAAGATTGAGTGGTCGTATGCAGTGCACCTCAGCTCCGTAGAGACAGTTGCTAGAGTTATGGAAATATCTTGTTCTTCAAGCAAACCAGTATAAACGACAACCTGCGAAGTTCTGGAGCAAGATTCGTCAGCTTTTAGGGGCTAAACATGAGATGAGGAAGAAATTGACATAAAATTAGATGACCCACAAGACCAAGTTAATCTGATGGGTGAGGTGTGGGTGAAAATTCTCACAACAATGCGAGTAGAAAATTCAATAAAACCCCAATATCAGTGGTTCAATGCCTGGAGAGACGATAACCAAGGTGATCTCCACCCACTACCTTTAATTGACATATCTTCTCTTGAGGAGAACCATCCTCTTACAAGATCAATCTCCCTCAGAGAGATGTGTCAGGTTATCGGTAAAATGCGGAATAAAGCACCTGGCATATCGGGCATTACTGTCAAACAAGTAAAATACTCACCTAGGAATTACAAGGAGTCTCTGGTCAATATCTTTAATGCCATTTTGGCCTCAGGACATTTTCCAATTGCTCTTAAAACAGCGAAGATGATTTTTATTGCTAAACCAAATAAAGATACCCATAAACCTGATAATTATAGGCCTATCTCGTTACTTGAGGTCACAAGAAAATTATTTCTAATAGACTAAATTATTATATGGAATATAATCACCTTTTTACTGAGAAGCAGTTTGGTTTCCGCACTCACAGAGGGACCCAACATGTGCACTCACAGGGGAACCCAACATGTGCACTCACAGAGGGACCCAACATGTGCACTCACAGAGGACCCAACATGTGCACTCACAGAGGGACCCAACATGTGCACTCACAGAGGGACCCAACATGTGCACTCACAGAGGGACCCAACATGTGCACTCACAGAGGGACCCAACATGTGCACTCACAGAGGGACCCAACATGTGCACTCACAGAGGGACCCAACATGTACACTCACAGAGGGACCCAACATGTGCACTCACAGAGGGACCCAACAGTGCACTCACAGAGGGACCCAACATGTGCACTCACAGAGGGACCCAACATGTGCACTCACAGAGGGACCAACATGTACACTCACAGAGGACCCAACATGTGCACTCAAGGGACCCAACATGTGCACTCAAGAGGACCCATTGCATTATATGGAATATAACCTTTACAACATGTTGCACTCACAGAGGGACCCAACATGTGCACTCACAGGGGACCCAACATGTGCACTCACAGAGGGACCCAACATGTGCACTCACAGAGGGACCCAACATGTGCACTCACAGAGGGACCCAACATGTGCACTCACAGAGGGACCCAACATGTGCACTCACAGAGGGACCCAACATGTGCACTCACAGAGGGACCCAACATGTGCACTCACAGAGGACCCAACATGTGCACTCACAGAGGGACCCAACATGTGCACTCACAGAGGGACCCAACATGTGCACTCACAGAGGACCCAACATGTGCACTCACAGAGGGACCCAACATGTGCACTCACAGAGGGACCCAACATGCCATAAATATAGTTTACGATGCTGTTGCCAGCTTACGGAAACAAGGCAATCTTGCCCTTATTGCCACCAGAGATGTTCATAAAGCCTTTGACAGCTTATGGCATGATGGCCTCATTTTTAAACTGACTGACCTTAATGACCACAGTTGGACCTTTCTCCGATTTATATATAACTTCTTCTCCAACAGAAAAATCATCCCTACCTTTAATGGTAAGACAGCTGAACCGTTCATACCGACAGTTGGTGTACCTCAGGGCTCGTGTCTTAGCCCGATATTATTCAACATATATATGTTAACATATTTCCCTCAACCTGAGTATAATGATACAATTATTACCCAGTTTGCTGATGATGTAATCCATGTAGTTTCATACACCCCTGTCACAGGTAAATATAAGTACGAGAGGTTATTGAAAAAAATAAATACTACTGAATTACGTAGAACAGCGAACTGGGAGAGGAAATGGCGTATCACTACTAACCCAGACAAAGTCCTTATCAGCACAATCCGTTGTTTTTCCTCAACCATAGAAGATAAAGGGGGTATCTCCATCAGAGATATACCTATAGCTATTCGTAATCCTAACAAGATCCTGGGTTATGAGATAGACAGGATACTACACTCCACTTCTCATGTCACCAAAAACATAAATGTAGCCAAAGCCTTTCCACTCTATACAGGTTTAATCCAGCTCCACCTCATGTCAAAAAACACCTGTATAAGATAAGACCCTTGCTTGAGTATCCATGCGTGCCTCTGTCATTAACAACCAAAACCAATATGCTTCAACTACAACGAGTCCAGAATAGGGCACTCCGTTTCTTCACAGGCACCAGGAGGAGACATAATTCGAATGGTTGATCTACACGATCAACAAGACATAGTTGCAATGAATGTTCGGCTTGATCAACTGAAGAAGAGAGAACTATATTCCATGCAAGACTTGTATCTCCCAGGCAAAGAACATCCTCCCTATTTTGCAAACACCACCGACTACATCATTACTGCAGCTCCTCACAGAACCCAGCGGATGACCCTTCACCAGAGAGTGCCAAGATTTATACACAAGGAGGATTTCCAAAGACCCTAGATCCTGAGTGACCTTCCCGAAGATCCAAATGAATGGGTAACACCAGAACCTTATGTCTTCTGATACTACCTCTACCCCAAGTTTGGTGATCTCTGTTTTACTTACCAGCCATTACTTTTAACCATGTAACATTGACAAATCTACCAATGTTGGACACCACCTCTGCAAAAGCTAGCCGTCCAGTATCCTCAGTTATCAGTCACCATCACCATCACTCGCCTTGCTATCGTCATTTTATATATAAATATATATATATATATATATATATATATATATATATATATATATATATATATATATATATATATATATAAATGCACTTAGTATACCCCTTACCAATGCAGAGTCATGCAGTTATTACTTTCTTATACCTGTGTGACACTGTTGGGTAAGTGTTATGCCCCATTCAATTAAATTTAACTCTCATAGCACTATACACATAAATATATAATTATCCAAAGTGGTTGGGCCACTTAACTTTTTTACCCTTCCTCCTCTCCACCTTCCCAACCCCCTTCCCCCGCATTTTCCCATAATTCCATCCTTACCTATCCCTCTTCCTTCCCCATCTTACCAAAGCTCTGGTCAAAAAGATAAGACTAGTTGCTAGAGTATCTCCACCGAACTGATTTGTAAAGTACACCCACTGCTCTGTAACTAATCCTGCCTAGCTTGGGCCAGTAATCCTACTCCACAGTTCCTCTGTTCTTTAATTATGTGCTACTACTACTACTAAATTACTACTACTACTAAACTACTGTACAAGAATGGTATACAATACCGTCAAGATGAAATTAAGACACATGTGCAACATCTGGGTGTCTTTATTGTAAACGTTTCGCCATCCAGTGTCTTTATCAATACAAATTCTAGGACATAATTTGAAGACAGTAGAACTATATACAAAAGATGAGGTAATCAGTCCCTCAGCCTTGGAGTGGTGTGGACAGCACCGAAGTCGTGGAGTTTCTGGAGCTGAGGCAAGGATGCTGGCGCTTATATACTAACGTCAGGTGGAAAAGGACGGGTAGCAGACGAGGGCATAGTCACTGGTAGGCGGGATTGCCCAGTGGAAATAGGTCAAACCCAAAGAGATGGGTTAGTTGTAGTAGTAGTTGTCGTTGCCATGAAGGTTATGTACAGGTCCTCATAATCAAGATTCCATGATGTTGCAGTGTCTGACAAGTTGTACAAGAATGGTATACAATACCGACAAGATGAAATAAATCATTGAGAAGCCCGTCCAATTCTGGGGCTTTTCCCAGACTCATCCCCTGAACCGCCTGCCACACCAGCTCCTCCGTTATCCCACCCTCCATTCCCATCCGATCCTCTTCACTAATGCGACCCCGGAGTCCATCCAGCACGATCTCCCTACTTCCCACTCTACCCTTTTGTGCTTCCAGGCCTCAACGAAACCAATGCCCTGTGTATCCACTCATCCCCTCAGTAGTGCGTAGGACTTGCCCCTTCCTATAACCCTCTAAATCTTCACTCACCCTCAAAGACATGATTGTCATACCCTTCTGCCTCTTCCGGAAACTACGCAAAACTGTCGCCGAACGTCTTGGTACTTGTTGCATCATCCGTTTGTCCCCCCAGAGGACATCCTCGACCCCACCTCGAACCCTAATCCCATTAAACCTATCATTCTGGATGTCTCTCAATTGCACGCGCAACCCAGCAATAGTTTTCACAGGGTACGACCCCCCCTGCATAGCAACCTCGTAATTGTTCCTCTAAACAATTCTGCAAACCAAACCACCAACGATAATCCTCTCTACTCATACACCTGTAATAATCCCGGATGGCAAGATTGGCTCGTCCCTCCCACCAGCTAACTAAATCCCGCTGCCCAATCCCCGTCTCCCATATCCGTTCCCACCATTCCGCAAACCTCACGCTCCGCTCATCCCCGGTCAACAGACATACATTTAACTTCCAATAGCTCCAGTAGGTTTTCACTACACCCACCCAACTGAGCTCGGCCAGCACACCTCTGTGGTCCGAAAAATCCACGTCTACACAATCCACCCTCCCCACCTCCACCACTCACGACACAGTCTATCCAGCTGGGCAGCATAATCCCGGCACACAAAAGTGTGCTCCACTCTTCCACCATCTCCCCTAACGACATCCACTACATCTACATCCCCCAAAAACTCCCTGAGGACCCCTAGGACACCCCCCTAAGCTCTGTGTCCTTCCTAATCATGCAGTTACTATCGCCTCCTAAAACTGATACCAATGGTAAACCCCGAAGATGGTACACCAAGACGTTGCACACAAAATCCTCTTTGATTTTCCTATTATTTACTGCAGGCATATAAACACCCACAAAACAAACCATGACCTCCCTCCACAGTCCCTCCATCCTAACCACCCTCCCCCCTCCCTATTCCCATGCCAACAACCGATAGGGGCTGGTCCTCCAGATACCCACCACCACTCCACCCTTTAAACACTCCGAGCTTCCCTCGTAACTCGTAAAAACCCTCCAAACTCAAGTCCCGTTCACACCTAAAGGTGTGTTCCAGTAAGAAACACACATCCACATTCATACGTCGTAACAGCACATCAACCCACCTACGTTTACCTCTGTATGGAGGCCATTCACGTTCATCGTAAGACACTTGAATATAGCAAAGGGGGTTTTCCTTTGTGCCTCTATACCTTTGGGATGGTGCCTTCCAGGCCACTCGCCTTCTCCACACAGCCTTTTTTTCCTGGTCTCCCCACCCTTTACCTTCAGCACACACTTACCCTTCCTAGCAACATCTACCCAAGGTTTTTTGCAAGTCCTCTGACCAGGCGTTAGGACGTCATCACTGTCCGACGTCTCTCCTGGCCTTTTACGGGATTCCTCCGACACCTCCATATCGTCCCCGTCCTCCTTCCTGCGGACATCCACATCCACCTCCTGAACTTTCAGTTGGGACACCTTGACACCCGTCCCCAGCAAGACACACCACAGGCCCCCCCATCCTCACAGCTCCACGCTGTAGGTTCTCCACCAGAGGATCATCCATGATGTCATGCAGTACTGCGTGCAAAGGTTCAGGCAAGCCTAAATCCAGCTCCCCAAGGCTGGCCATCTCTGCAGGTTGCACCACTTCTTCCACCTGCGATGCAGACGGCAGTGTGTGGCCCCTCGCCTCCTCTCAATCCACAATTTCACCCCATGTGCCCGTTGCCACCATACCTATGTCCTCTCTCCTCACAGTGTCTTGCACCTCGGTCTCCACTGTCTCCACGCTTCGTCCCTCATCACGTCTTGGTACTGGTTGCATCATCTGTTTGTCACATACCACCGCCACATGACCATAGGCACCACATATCCGACACGTTCGCTGCTGTCAGCATAAGTAACGTAGACCTGTACTCAGAATCCGTCCAACATCACATACATTGGAATTTGCTTCCTCAGGCTCCTCAGGCAGCCCAGTATAAAGCCCATCAGACCACCTGCCCACCAAGGTATGACACCAAATTGGCCGAAGGTGTCAGGTATGTTCGCCTCATCAGCCTCAAAAGGGACATTACATACTCTCACCCATGTATAGTGCTTCAACACATCACAAAGGCGAACCTCTAATCCAGAGTGCACAGTCATCCGCACTTCCTGATATTTATCCACCGTCCTCTCGTAGGCACTAGCGATGGTGAACTTAACACTCTCGATGCTCCATTGAGGGATATTCCATAAAGTTCTTCATTTTAGATACAGTATGTATCACACAGAATCGCTGGGAGCAATATGGCCACATTAGTGGGGTAAATCTCCCCCGTCAGCACCTCCACACAGACGGTATGCACCCATCGCCGGCTTCTTTCCGCCATGTTGTGGAAAACCAGAAGTATATGCAATGGCCACCAGGGGTCAGAGCGCTCACACCCTCTTGCCACAAGAGCTGAGCAGGGAATGCTCACTGAATTAGGTCAGAAGCTACAGCTCGAGACCTGAGTATCATGTCAGTGTGACACAACCTCAGTAAAACGTTGAAAATCACTCTGTGAACAGAGTTGTACAGAGTCCAGAGAAGTATGTTTCGTCTTACCACCGAACACATACTCTTCCAAACAGAGTCTAAATGACATGGAAACAAGCAGAGACAAGAGCGAGGTGTTGCTCCAATCATGAGCAGCAAGCAAAAAATCGAGCAAGGGGAGGCAGTCTCCTCACTCAGATGGGATCATGCCACTCTGGTCACATGACTCTCCCGTGGACTGCCCAGCACTCCAGAGAAGCCGACAGTATAACAACCGAAATGCTAGTTACCGAGGTAGTTTGCCAATTCATGGGCAGTTACTCAATACTCGAACAATGAGCACAGTAGTGTAAAATGTTACATCCTACCTAATAATATAGCTAAGTCAAATAATAATATAAAGCAAGATATTAACGATTTAGCTAGTATCGAATATATCAGCAATATTAAATTATGTGAAAGGGAAATATACATCATAATTGCAAGAGATATATATACGTACATATTGTGCCCCATTCTGGGGTCGTAATATATATATATATATATATATATATATATATATATATATATATATATATAGTAGTAGGTTGGTAGACAGCAACCCCCCAGGGAGGTACTACCATCCTGCCAGGTGACTGTGAAACAGAAACCTGAAACTGTTTTACATGATGGTAGGATTGCATATGTCTTTTTTCTGTCTCATAAACATGCAAGATTTCAGGTATGTCTTGCTACTTATACTTACACTTAGGTCACACTACGCAAACATTTACACGTTTATGTATACACACTCATCTGAGTTTTCTTTGATTTTATCTTAATAGTTCTTGTTCTTATTGCTTTTCCCTTTCATATCCATGGGGAAGTGGAATAAGAATCTTTCCTCCGTAAGCCATGCGTGTTGTAAAAGTCAACTAAAATGCCGGGAACAATGGGCTAGTAACCCCTTTTCCTGTATAGCTTACTAAAAAGAAGAAGAAGAAAAGTGGGATGTTTGAATGTGCGTGGATGTTGTGCGAATTATAAGAAAGAGATGATTGTAGATGTTATGAATGAAAAGAAGCTGGATGTCCTGGCTTTAAGTGAGACAAAGCTGAAGGGGGTAGGAGAGTTTCAGTGGGAAGAAATAAATGGGATTAGATCAGGGGTTTCAAATAGAGTTAGAGCTAAAGAAGGAGTGGCAATAATGTTGAATAATCAGTTATGGCAGGTAAAGAAGGAATATAAATGTATAAATTCAAGGATTATGTGGAGTAAAATAAAGGTTGGAGGTGAAAAGTGGGTTATAGTAAGTGTTTATGCACCTGGAGAAGAGAGAAGTGTAGAGGAGAGAGAGAGATTTTGGGAAATGTTGAGTGAGTGTGTGGGGAGTTTTGAGCCAAGTGAGAAGTAATTGTGGTTGGGGATCTTAATGCAAAGTGGGTAAAAATGTTGTGGATGGAGTAGTAGGTAAATTTGGGGTGCCAGGGGTAAGTGTAAATGGGAACCATTAATTGAGCTATGTGTAGAAAGAGGTTTGGTAATAAGTAATACATATTTTATGAAAAAGAGGATAAATAAATATACAAGGTATGATATAGCACGTAAGGAAAGTAGTTTGTTGGATTATGTATTGGTGGATAAAAGGTTGATGAGTAGGCTTCAGGATGTACATGTTTATAGAGGGGCAACGGATATATCAGATCATTATTTGGTTGTAGCTACAGTTAGAGTAAAAGGTAGATGGGACAAAAAGAAAATGGCAACAGCAAGTAAGAGAGGAGGTAAAAGTGTATAAACTAAGGGAGGAGGAAGTTAGGGTGAGATATAAGCAACTATTGGCAGAAAGGTGGGCTAGTACAAGTAGGAGTAGTGAGGGGTTTAAGAGAGTTGGGATAGTTTTAAAATGCAGTATTAGAATGTGGG
>WNWK01013113.1:0-56618 GCA_009830355.1 Cherax destructor | reverse complement strand
GGACTCAAGTCCTTAAAGGTTTCCAATCCCTTTATTAAATATTACCTTGCTCACACTCCAATAGCTTGTCAGTTCAAAAATTCATCTCCACTCCTGTCTAACATGCTCAAACATGCCCTGCATGTCAGGCCCGTTGCACACAAAACCTCTTTTACCCTCCTCCCTCCATCCTTTCTTAGATGACCCCACCCTCCCCCTCCACTACAGATTTATACACCTTCCAAGCCCAACCCTTTTTTTTTCCATCCTCTCTAAATGAAAACTCCCTCTTCAGCCCTCTGCCCAATACTTTTAGTAACTCCACACCTCCTACTTTCCACACTACGAATTCTCTGCATAATATTTACACCACACATTGCCCTTAGACACGACATGTCCACTCGTCCAGCCTCCCGCTGCAGCATTCAAAATCCATCTTCACACCCATATAACAGTGTTGGTACCACTATACTCTAGTACTTTCCCCTTAAAAAAAAAAAACATACCACGGGTGGGGTTCGAACCCGCAGTCAGAGAGTCTCAAAACTCTAGACCGTCCGTAAGCCACTGGGCCAGCTAGCTTCAATAAGATTCATCCAACTAGGACGGTTTTAGGGGACTTGAGCAGAGTTGTCACGGTCATGCTAGGGAGATTCGTCTGTAAAAATTTGCTTTTGGGACACAGGGGTGCCTATGCTAACCTTCCTATGGTGTGAAATATACCTAGTTGGATGAATCTTATTGAAGCTAGCTGGCCCAGTGGCTTACGCGACGGTCTAGAGTTTTGAGACTCGGGCCCGCGGGTTCAAACCCCACCCGTGGTATGGTTTGTTTGCAATCGTGTCATTACGATTTCGTGAGTCAGGCTTTCCCTCTCTTTGCCTCCATGGATAATGTTTTTATCTCCACAGATGCCTCAAGCACCACTCCCCTTTTTTTCCTCAATTCTATGTTTAAACCCTTTGGGTCCTTCATAAACCCATCTGCCGATAAATCTACTCCCAAATATCTGAACACTCACTTTTTAATACTCCCTCCAATGTATACCCAATTCTTCTTTACCTAATGATACCCTTATCACCTTACTCTTATCTCGTTCACTTTCAACTTTCTCTTTATATACCCTAATCTTATACAGGTGGCCATCACTAATCCGGGAATCAGTAATCCAGTTCCATCAGTAATCCGGGACTAATCGTTAGCATAATTTCAAATTTCCAGGGGCACCATACCATCCTGCTACTACTGTTTGGGCACTTCTTGCTGCATAAGTCATTCCAATGGCTTTTCTCCATTATTGTTATAACCACCCCACTTTTAGCCCTAGCCATGGTTCCAATGAATAAAAGAAAATGCTTCTCATTGTGTAAAGCACATACACCATACATTGTCCATAAAAGATAAGGTGGCTTTGAAGCCACTGTCGGTCGCCATGAGCTTAGCTCACTCACATAAGCTGTGACTGGTAAATTTGGGCCTACATATGAATGAATAGGTCTGTGTGGTAAGTGTGCACTATATAACAAAATCCTGCAGCAAGCAGGGCATGAGAAAAAATTGCGACTGTGTTTTTGGTGTAAAACAGCGACTTTGCAGTGTATTTTCGTGTGTTTTTTATGGTAGTACAGTGGAACCCCAGATTTCGTAGGCACCAAGTCTCATACGTTTCGGATTTAAAACACTATTTTTTTGTGCTTAACTATTGAGTGAGACTGCGAAATAAGCCACCATGGGCCCCAAGAAAGTTCCTAGTGCCAGATCTTTGGTAAAGAAGGTGAGAAACACGATAGAACTCAAGAAAGAGATTGCAGAAAAATACGAAAGTGGCGTAGGTTTAGCCAAGCTTGCCAAGATGAATGGGAAGTTGAAATCAACAATCTGTTCCATCCTGGCAAAGAAAGTAGAAATTAAGGAAGCTAAAGTTGAGAAAGAGGTAAATATGCTAATGAAACAGAGATCACAAACAATCGAAGATGTGGAGAAGTTGTTGTTGGTGTGGATCAATGAAAAACAGTTAGCAGAAGATAGTGTTGTGGAGTCGATCATTTGCGAAAAGGCTAGGCAGTTGCATGCGGATCTCGTAAAGAAAAATGCCTGGAATGTGTGCTGCTGTTAGTGAACTTAAGGCCAGCATAGGATGGTTCAACAGATTCAAGAAGCGTAGTGGCATACACAGTGTTGTAAGGCATGGTGAGGCTGCAAATTCAGGCAAACGTGCGGCCGAAGAATTCAATGATGAATCCAAGGAGTACGTAGAGGCTGAAGGATTCGTCATCAGTCAAGCGTTGTTTACTATTGAGAAAACATTACCCAGTGCTCTCATTCAAACATTTCACAATAAACTTATTGTGTTTATTGCTGGTTTAGTGATTGTCACTGTGAAATAAGTCACCATGGGTCCAAAGAAGCTTCACACGTCGATAAAGGCTATAGCACCAGCCAGCGATAAAGTGTAGAATTAACAGTGTAGCAATGGAAATAAGTCACTCTGTCTGACTTTCTTGGGTTATCCTAGGTTTTCTACACATATGCTGCTATGTATGATAATCTATGTAACTGGATTTGTGTATACCTGAATAAACTTACTTAAGTAAGTTAAGCGATTAAGCGATAGAAAATGATGACACGAAACTTAACTCCTACAATGTTGTTTGAGGAATATAGGGGCATTGACAAGAGCGCCGCTCTCTGCCACCATCTCCTCTAAGGTAAGTGTAAATATTTTTTATTTATATAATTGTGAATATTTCTTATTTATAAATTAAAGTGTAAATATTTCTTACACACACAACCCGCACATAGAAGAGAGGAGCTTACGACGATTTTTCGGTCCGACTGGATCATTTACAAAGTCACACTAACACAAAGAAAAGGTAGAAGGGGTATTTATAGGCCAGCAGACAGGGAAGGGCACAAGAAAGTGGTGGAGGGCACTTTCTTGTGCCCTTCCCTGTCTGCTGGCCTACAAATACCCCTTCTACCTTTTCTTTGTGTTAGTGTATAAATACCCCTTCTACCTTTTCTTTGTGTTAGTGTGACTTTGTAAATGGTCCAAGTCGGACCGAAACGTCGTCGTAAGCTCCTCTCTTCTATGTGCGGGTTGTGTGTGTATTATTCCAGTCACGGTATTGTGCCTTTTTTGTTATAAATATTTCTTATTTATACAGTAGACCGTCATTTAGCATGGTAGTTACGTTCCTGAAAACGTTGTGTTAGATAATTAAAAGAACTTAGGGGAAAAATAGGCTTACGTTCCTGGGAGTCCCCAAAAAGCCAAACAAGTTTTTTTTAGACCAACAGATCTTACAAAAATAAAAGTGAATATGCAATTGTAGTTCATTATCGTGATGTACAGTGGACCCCCGAGTAACGAGCATAATTCATTCCAGAAGCCTGCTCAAGTGACATTACCGAACGAATTTACTCCCTTAAGGAATAATGTCAAGTAGGTTAGTCTATTTCAGACCCCCAAAAATACACTTACAAAAGCACTTACAATATTATACTTACATAATTGTACGATTTCCGGGGTGCTCGTTACTCAGGGGTCCACTCTATTATGTTGTTTTTACTGCTTAAGACTACAAATGTAACAGAAATAATAGTATTTACCTTAAATTGTGGGTGCTGGTGTTTGTGGATGATTGTGAAGAGAGTGGAGAGTTATGCTGTGGCCCTACTGGGCTGAGGTGGATGGTAGAGGTTCTGGAACTGAAGTCGATGGTTGTACTGAGTGTCTAACTTTAAGTCATTTAGTAAGTCAGTCAAGTCAGTCAGTAAGTCAGTCAAGTCAGTCAGTAAGTCAGTCAGTCAAGTCATTCAGTAAGTCAGTCAAGTCATTCAGTCAGTCAGTCAAGTCATTCAGTAAGTCAGTCAAGTCATTCAGTAAGTCAGTCAAGTCATTCAGTAAGTCAGTCAAGTCAGTCAGTCAAGTCATTCAGTCAAGTCATTCAGTCAAGTCAGTCAGTAAGTCAGTCAAGTCATTCAGTAAGTCAGTCAAGTCAAACACTCCACCTAACGACTATCTCACTGGCACCTATCCGAACACACTATTCCTAGCCCCGACCAACCCAATAGAAGTTTCACTTATAATCAACACATTAAAAAACAAGGCAGGTGACCTAAATAACTTACCACCTTTTATATACAAAAATGCCTCTCAAGTTCTCTCACCAATTATTGCAACACTCTTTAACAAATCCATCGAATCCTCTACATTCCCATCAATACTCAAAATAGCGAGGGTCACCCCCATACATAAAGGAGGAGATCAAACAGACCTGAATAACTACAGGCCGATATCTAACTTACCCCTTCTCTCCAAAATCTTTGAAAAATTAATTCATAGGCAAATACATTCCTACCTCACCTCCCACAACGTATTCAACCACTGTCAATTTGGATTCAGGCCTAATAAAAATACAAATAATGCCATTATACACATGCTAGAAATAATTTACACCGCTCTTGAGAAAAAAGAAATCCCAGTGGGAATCTTCATTGATTTACGTAAAGCTTTTGATACAGTTGACCATGATCTGTTACACCTAAAATTATCACACTATGTTATAAGAGGGCACTCCCTCAACTACCTAAAATCATACCTTAGCAACAGAAACCAATATGTGTACACAAATGGAGCTAGCTCTACCGCGCAAACTATTACAGTAGGTGTCCCACAGGGAAGTGTTCTTGGCCCACTTCTCTTTCTCATTTACATTAATGACCTACCAAATGCATCTCAACTACTCAAACCCATACTATTTGCAGATGACACTACATATGTTATCTCTCACCCAAGCCCAGACATACTAGCCAACACTGTAAATACTGAATTGCAGAAAATATCTACCTGGATGATGACTAACAAACTTACTCTCAATATTGATAAAACCTATTTTATTCAGTTTGGGAACAGAGCTACAAATGTACCACTTAACATAATGATAAACGGGCCCCCTATCACAAAACTCACAGAGGGAAAATTCTTAGGAATCCATCTTGACAGTATCCTCAAATTTCAGACACATATACAACAAATTTCCAAGAAAGTCTCAAAGACCGTGGGAATACTATCCAAGATACGGTACAATGTTCCACAACCAGCTCTCCTTACCCTATATCACTCACTCATTTACCCCTACCTCACCTATGGAATCTGCAAATGGGGCTCAACATCAATAACTCATCTCAGACCATTAATAACACAACAAGTGGCAGCAGTTAGAATGATAACAAATTCACACTCCAGACAACATACTCCACCAATATTCAAAAATCTAAACTTATTCACCATACAAGACATCCATACTTTTTACTGTGCCTATTACATACATTGAACACTCTATGCAAATATTAACCCACCACTCAAACTTCTCCTTACCAATTTTAACAGGACACATGACCATAACACTAGACACAGATCACTCTCGATGTTCCCCGTGTCCATCTAACACTATGTAAAAACTCAATGCATATAAAAGGCACGAAAATTTGGAATTCATTACCTGTCATTGCCAAAGAAACCCTGCCTGTACCCCAATTCAAAATGATGCTAAAAAACCACCTTCTCACCCAAACCTAAATGCACAATATCAAACATTCCCAACAAAGTAGAATAATCACTTAAATGTAAAAACCTGATTAATCACTTAAATGTAAAAACCTGTTATGAATAATACATACTAAGCTAACTGTTTCTATAACATTAACATTATAATGACCACATAAACTGTAATTGCAATGCAACTAATTGTTTTAAATTGTTATCTCACTCAATTAATTGCACTGCTACAATTGATAAATTATTATGTTCAACTTATATTCAAATTTTACAACTTAGATACACAATTATACTTATTTTATAAATTATCAACTATAATTTTTTACCATGTAGTCTACTATTAATTAATCTTAAGAATGCCCGCAATGCACAGCATATTAGGGGCTTTTGGCATGTACACCTCATTTATACCTATGTATCATTGTATCATGTCTACCTATGTATCATTGTACCATGTCTAAATAAACTATTATTATTATTATTATTATTATTATTATTATTATTATTATTATTATTATTATTATTATTATTATTATCATTAAGTCAGTCAAGCCATTCAGTAAGTCAGTCAAGCCATTCAGTAAGTCAGTCAAGTCAGTCAGTAAGTCAGTCAAGTCAGTCAGTAAGTCAGCCAAGTCATTCAGTAAGTCAGTCAAGTCAGTCAGTCAGTCAGTCAGTAAGTCAGTCAATCACTCAGATTTTGCAATTCCTAGACTTGAACGCTAACCCTTTTCTTGTCACTTGCTGGAACACTAATCTCATATGAGGAACTGTGTCGAAGGCCTTCCTGCAGTCAAGAAAATGCAATCAACCCACCCCTCTCTCTCGTGTCTTACCTCTGTTACTTTGTCATAGAACTCCAGAAGGTTTGTGACACAGGATTTCACTCGTGTGTGTGTGTGTGTGTTTGTGTGTGTGTTTAGGCAACGGTGACATGATAGGTACTCCATGTATAGAACATAGTGAACGGCGTTTAAAAACGTTTAGCAAGCAGTGATAGGCCAGTACACGTGTATACAGCAGTGACAGGCACGTACACAGTGTATACAAACAACAGTGACAGGTAGGTACATACGTGTAGACAACAGTGACTGACAGTAAATACATGTTAGCATCACTGGTACGCAGGTACACTCCTCAAGGCAACAGTTACACAGGTGTAAGTAGCAGTAACATTGAATGGTCTACCAGCCGTGGGTATACGACGGGTTGTAATGTGATGTCTATTATTTATTGCCCGCTTTAAATATTGTGGAGGAATGTACCCCTAAGATAAAGTGGACTGTAAATGTTTCTATATTTAGCTTGTAGATCCATCCACGTCTATCCAGCCATCCCAATAGCCGTTGCTTGATGCAGTCGTTCACATCCCCCACAAGGCTGTATGGGTGTATAAATTTATGTAAGTACAATATATTGCCCCTAAGGAGCGTATGCCATATAATCAGTCATTGAATGGACTGAACAGCGGTTTACTTAGTGTTTGGGCGGATCGCCCTCGTCTCACCGAGTGAATGATAAATCTGCCTAGAACAAAATATGTATTCCTAACTGCACAGCTGGTGACATCTATGTCTAAGCAGACTTACCTGGGTATTTGTATCGGACCCTAAATTCACACCCGGAAAACGTTGTCTTGATTTGTAGAACGCTGATGAGTCACCGTCTTGGTTTTGATGGAGTTCACTAGCGATTGTTTCTCTATGTTTGTCTTTTAGCAGTAATAAGAAGCTGCGCACACTTCTGAATATACCGCGATTTTATTAACACTAAACGCGCTGGAAAAGAGTTCTTATCCGATTTCCGGACGATAGTGGAAATTGAAATTAGAAGAACGGACGCGCACGACAAATGTCTTTGTGAGGTTAACGCTGTATAACCCCTGTGGTTTAGCGCGTCTATTTGATTATAATAATAATAATTTGTGAGGTTAAATCCCTCGCTGCAGCTCCCATCCCTTCCGTGGCCGAGTTCAATCTAACGCCCTTGTGTGCCCTCGTGCCTCAGCGGGGCTTGGCATCATTGACATCAGCACAATTTCAACAATTGCTACATGCTGCTACAAGTGGTAATTCAAATGCTTGTGTTCTCTAAATACTTTGATCACTGGAACACATGATTGAAGGTTCAAGTGTAGAAATAGAAACAGCAGTTTCCTTTAACTTTTCTGTTACGGCAAAGAGTTACATTTATCTCCAATGTCTATTGACTCATATATACTCATTGCTACTTGGTCAGACAACACGTGACACCCTGTGGCCCGTTCATCTGCTATTAATTAAGTTGTTTTCGAAGCCAGACACGCCGTCTGGCCCTTTCTAAGGGCCGCAAGGGTAGGGCCCTTGAAAAGGGTAGAAAGGGCTGATACCCCCTCTTTGGAGAATTTTCTCCACAAATATACCCTGGAGGATCCTTGGTTGTTACCAGGCAGGCAACGGATAACAAAGGCTTTCAATGGTACGCAGTGGAAAACAGCAAACAAAGGATCTTTTGATTCGTCAATTGGTTGTGGTCATGAGTTAAGAAATCCTGCCTGTGTCTCGTGGACGAGAGCAGTTCTCAATGGCCGTGAAGATATTATATTAACATGTTTATCAAGGCCATCGATACATAACTGTCATCATTCACGAATGTGAGAACAGCCATACATATTCTTAGAGTTTCAGGCCCAAAGTCAATGAGTTAGAGAATATGCGAACATATCGAACTCTACACATAACATAGCGTTGCTCTGTAACTTGTGTTTTTGTCTTCATACTGCTCGGTAATACGACACTGCAGGCAGCATTCAAACACATACACGCACAAACAAATGCAAACACCAACAATAATATACACAACAAAAAGCAAAAGCTAAAATAAACGAATGTAAACGCCAAACTGGGCTTTGCGTTGTGTCATAATACAAATGTATTTCATTTCGATAAAAATTTCCAACAATGAAAACAGGAAATTTTTGGACTACAAGTAAAAGCTATGCACTGCCGCATGCAAAACACACACACACACGCACACAAACACACACAGCGAGTAATGGTACGCGGAGGGGTGTCAGAATGGGCGCCTGTGACGAGCGGGGTTCCACAAGGGTCAGTCCTAGGACCGGTGCCGTTTCTGGTATTTGTTAACGACATGACGGAAGGAATAGACTCAGAAGTGTCCCTGTTTGCAGATTATTTGAAGTTGATGAGAAGAATTCAATCGAACGAGGACCAGGCAGATACAAAAGGATCTGGAAAGGCTGCTGGCCTGATCCAGCAACTGGCTCCTGGAGTTCAACCCCACCAAGTGCAAAGTCATGAAGATTGAAGAAGGGCAAAGAAGACCACAGACGGAGTATAGTCTAGGGGGCCAGAGACTACAAACCTCACTCAAGGAAATGGATCTTCGAGTGAGTATAACACCAGGCACATCTTCTGAGGCGCACATCAACCAAATAACTGCTGCGTCATAGGGGCGCCTAGCAAACCTAAGAACAGCATTCCGACATCTTAATAAGGAGCCGTTCAGGACCCTGTACACCATGTACGTTAGGTCTATATTGGAGTATGCAGCATCAGTTTGGAACCCACACCTTGCCAAACACGTACGGAAGCTAGAGAAAGTGCATAGGTTTGCAACAAGACTAGTCCCGGAGCTAAAGGGCATGTCCTACGAGGAGAGGTTAAGGGAAATGAACCTGACGACACTGGAGGACAGGAGAGATAGGGGGGGGATATGATAACGACATATAAAATACTGAGAGGAACCGACAAGGTGGACAGAGACAAGATGTTCCAGAGATGGGACCCAGCGACAAGGGGTCACAGTTGAAGTTGAAGACTCAGATGAATCTCAGGGACGTTAGGAAGTATTTCTTCAGCCTAAGAGTTTACAGGAAGTGGAATAGTCTGGGAAGTGATGTAGTGGAGGCAGGATCCATACATAGGTTTTAGAAGAGGTATGATAAAGCTCATGGCGCAGGAAGAGTGACCCAGTAGTGACCAGTGAAGAGGTGGGCCCAGGAGCTATGACTCTCAACTAGGAGAGTAAACACACACACAAAAGGCACTAATCTATAGACCAGTGTCACTGATGTGTATAGTACGCAAAGTCATAGAGAAGATTATTAGGAGGAGAGTGGTGGAGCACCTAGAACGGAACAAGATTATAAACAACATCCAGCACGGATTCATGGAAGGTAAATCCTGTGTCACAAACCTACTGGAGTTTTATGACAAGGTAACGGAAGTAAGACAAGAGAGAGAAGGGTGGGTATAATGCCTTTTCTTCGACTGCAAGAAGGCCTTCGACAGTTCCTCACAAGAGATTAGTGCAAAAGCTAGAGGATCAGGCACATATAACAGAAAGGGCACTGCAATAAATCAGAGAATATCTGACGGGGAAGCAACAACTAGCCATGGTACGTGACGAGGTATCAGAGTGGGCGCCTGTGACAAGCGGGGTTCCACAGAGGTCATTCCTAGGACCAGTGCTATTTTTGGTATAAGTGAATGACATAACGGAAGGGATAGACTCAGAAGTGTCCCTGTTTGCAGATGATGTGAAGTTAATGAGAAGAATAAAATCAGATGAGGATGAGGCAGTACTACAGAGACCTGGACAGGCTGGACGCGTGGTCAAGTAACTGGCTCCTCGAATTTAACCCCGCCAAATGCAAAGTCATGAAGATCGGGGAAGGGCAAAGAAGACCGCAGGCTAGGTGGCCAAAGAATGCAAACCTCACTCAAGGAAAAAGATCATGGGGTGAGTATAACACCGAACACGTCTCCGGAAGCACACATCAACCAGATAACTGGTGCAGCATATGGGTGAGCGAAAATTCAAGACGCTCTAGCTTAAACAACACGGGTTCGATCCCTGGCTAGTCGCAGTGTTGTTATTGATTAAATACTACTCGTTCGTGGTTACAATACGAGGCTAGTACATCAAATGGGGATTAGAATGAAATTAGCTCTGAGGCACCCACACGATCGTATGTCCTCGGATAACGGTACAACACCTAGTTCTACTGGGTGCGTGATTCTTGTATGATTGTATGGTATCGTGGGTTAGATCATCATGGAATATTCGCTCAGCATGAGGCGGGCCAAAACAACACGGGTTCGAGTCCTCGGCTAGTTGCAGTGTTGTCATTAAATACCACTCGTTCGTGGTTACAATACGATATATACTGCTTGTGGAGGCTAGTACACCAAATGAGGAGTAGAATGAAATTATTTCTGAGGCACTCACACCACCGTATGTCCTCGGATCACGGAACAACACCTAGCTCTGCTTTGTGCGTGATCTTCGGTGGATTGGGTGGTCCTGTGGGTTAGAGCATCGTGTGGTTTCCCTCATTATGAGAAGGGCCAAAACAACACGGGTTCGAGCCCTTGGCTAGTCGCAGTGTTGTTATTGATTAAATGCCACTCGTTCATGGTTTCAATACGATATATACTGCTTGTGGAGGCTAGTACACCAAACGGGGAGTAGAATGAAATTAGCTTAGAGGCGTCCACACCATCGTATGTCCTTGGTTAGCGATTAACACATTCAGTTCTACTGGATGCGCTACTCTTAAGGATTGTGTGATTCAGTGGACTAGAGCATCATGTGTTTTCGCTCACCATGAGGCGGGCCATAACATCATGGGTTCGACCCCGAAATATATTTGAAATATATTTTTTTCGTTAGGTTCAGAACGATTTTTGCGAAATTATTGCATACACAAATTTTCGCTTCTCTTATATGGCAAGAAGAGCGTTCTATTT
Source organism: Cherax destructor (assembly GCA_009830355.1). Classification (NCBI taxonomy): domain Eukaryota; kingdom Metazoa; phylum Arthropoda; class Malacostraca; order Decapoda; family Parastacidae; genus Cherax; species Cherax destructor. The sequence continues at coordinate 45,320 of WNWK01013113.1, read as the reverse complement.
AAGCCAAAATCGCAAGTTTTACCTAACGGCACGATATATATATATATATATATATATATATATATATATATATATATGTCGTGCCGATTAGGTAAAACTGGTCAATTAGAAGAACTCATCTAAATTAAGTCCTTTCTAATATTTCCAAATCTTCTGACATAATTTTAATTTATTTCATGTAGAATTTTATATTATTCAAATAATTTAACCTACCTAACCTATATTACAAAGCTGCAATTTAATTTAGCTTACCAACTAATAGTATTTTAGATATTAACATAATTTTAAAAACAAACACAATGAAATATTTTTTACGTTAGTTCAGAATGATTGAAATTATTGCATAACAATTTATTGTTTATATGGAGTAGCGTTGCTATTGCAACAGTTTACCTAATCGGCACGATATATATATATATATATATATATATATATATATATATATATATATATATATATATGTTGTGCCGATTAGGTAAAATACGATTTTGGCTAAATAGCAACGCTCTTCTTGCCATATAAGACAAGCGAAATTTGTTTATGCAATAATTTCGCAAAAATCATTCTGAACCATAACGAAAAAATTATATTTCATTGTGTTTGTTTATTATTAAATTAATGTTAACGTATCTAAAATATATTTAGTTGGGTTAGGCTAAATTAAATTGCGCTTGTTAAAATAAGGTTAGGTAGGTTTTCAAAGTTTCTCTTGGTACAAAATTATAAATTCTTACATTAACATAAATGAAAAAATATATCTTTAAACGTATAAGAATTTTTTTAGAAAGGACTTAATTTTAGATGAGTTCTTGCTAATTGACCAGTTTTACCTAATCGGCACGACATATATATATATATATATATATATATATATATATATATCATATATATACATATATATATATACATATATATATATATATATATATATATATATATATATATATATATATATATATATATATATATATATATACATATACATATATATATATATATATATATATATATATATATATATATATATATATATATATATATATATATATATATATATATATATTATATTTTTAAAATATAGAATGGGGTCCACCTCTAGTGCAAATTGTGGGACCCATAGCCTCGGAGAAGTGGATAAAAAGGCTTCGATGAAGAATATTTGGATTTCTTCCTGATGCCATTTGAATATTCCACTTCTCCTACCACCCCATTCTATATACACACATACATACATATAAATGCTTTATTAATAGACAGAATACATTTATAGAAAACACAAACATGAACATGAATACAATGGTACAATATGTCAAAGATTATGAATCTCCTCCAGCTCCTCCGAAGCCGGACGCGAGCCAAGTATGCAGCATGCATTTCCCCTCTGGATGGCCACGCTGAGACGCTGGAACATGAACGTGGCTGCCCTTGGGTCCCTGGTGGTGTCGATGAGTCTGGAACCCAGTTCTTTAAGGAAACATGTTGCATTTTTTCCCCACGCTCCCAAGGTCTCTGATCCCACTGGGACAAATTTATACTGTTGGCTTATGTCCCTGTACTTGCCGATTTTGTACTCCTCTCTGTGGTCAGCAGCTCCTCCCTGTCGCCCAACACTGTGAGGGATGTAGGTGTCAGCCAGTGTCGACACACAGGTATAATCCCATGCTAAGAGCTTGCCATTCTTCCAAGGATAGATAGTGATCCCGTCAGGGCGGTTTGCTGGGTTGTGGGCGTTGTTGGCTGCTAGTGATCGAGGCCCCTCTCGGCTGGGCATCCAGCTGTAGCAAGGGTTCTCTTTATGATGTCGTTGACCTCATTGTGTCTTGCATGCCAACCCTTGGTTTTAGAACAGTTAAGACCATGTAGACCATATTGGTCGGCTTGCGCATCGCTGTAAATACACGTATATATATATATATATATATATATATATATATATATATATATATATATATATATATATATATATATATATATATATATATATATGTCGTGCCGATTAGGTAAAACTGGCGATTTTGGCTTAAATAGCAACGCTCATTCTGCCATATAAGACAAGCGAAAATTTGTGTATGCAATAATTTCGCCAAAATCATTCTGAACCTAACGAAAAAATACATTTCATTGTGTTTGTTTATTATTAAATTATTGTTAACGTATCTAAAATATATTTAGTTGGGTTAGGCTAAATTAAATTGCGCTTGTTGTAATAAGGTTAGGTAGGTTTTTAAAGTTTCTCTTGGTTCAAAATTATAATTTTTACATTAACATAATTGAAAAAATATATCTTTAAACGTATAAGATAAATTTTTAGAAAGGACTTAATTTTAAATGAGTTCTTGCTAATTGACCAGTTTTACCTAATCGGCACGACATATATATATATATATATATATATATATATATATATATATATATATATATATATATATATATATATATATATATATATATATATAGGTAGTAGGTTGGTAGACAGCAACCACCCAGGGAGGTACTACCGTCCTGCCAGGTGACTGTGAAACAGAAACCTGAAACTGTTTTACATGATGGTAGGATTGCTGGTGTCTTTTTCTGTCTCATAAACACGCTGGATAACAGGTATATCTAGCTACTTCTACTTACACTTTAGGTCACACTACACTGGCATACACATGCATATATATACATACACACATCTAGGTTTTTCTTCTTTTCTTAATAGCTCTTGTTCTTTTTATTTTCTCTATTGTCCATGGGGAAGTGGAAAAGAATCTTTCCTCCGTAAGCCATGCGTGTCGTATGAGGCGACTAAGATGCCGGGAGCAATGGGCTAGTAACCCCTTCTCCTGTACAAATCTACTAAAAACGAGAAGAAGAAAAACTTTATAAAATTGGGTTGTCTGAATGTGCGTGGATGTAGTGCGGATGATAAGAAAGAGATGATTGCCGATGTTATGAATGAAAAGAAGTTGGATGTCCTGGCCCTAAGCGAAACAAAGCTGAAGGGGTAGGCGAGTTTCAGTGGGGAGAAATAAATGGGATTAAGTCAGGAGTATCTGAGAGAGTTAGAGCTAAGGAAGGGTAGCAATAATGTTGAAGGATCAGTTATGGAAGGAAAAGAGGGAATATAAATGTGTAAATTCAAGGATTATGTGGATTAAAATAAGGGTCGGATGCGAAAAGTGGGTCATAATAAGCGTGTATGCACCTGGAGAAGAGAGGAGTGTAGAGGAGAGAGAGAGATTTTGGGAGATGTTAAGCGAATGTATAGGAACTTTTGAACCAAATGAGAGAGTAATTGTGGTAGGGGACCTAAATGCTAAAGTGGGAGAAACATGCAGAGAGGGTGTAGTAGGTAAGTTTGGGGTGCCAGGTGTAAATGATAATGGGAGCCCTTTGATTGAACTTTGTATAGAAAGGGGTTTAGTTATAGGTAATACATATTTTAAGAAAAAGAGGATAAATAAGTATACAAGATATGATGTAGGGCGTAATGACAGTAGTTTGTTGGACTATGTATTGGTAGATAAAAGACTGTTGAGTAGACTTCAGGATGTACATGTTTATAGAGGGCTACATATATATCAGATCACTTTTTAGTTATAGCTACAGTGGGAGTAAAAGGTAGATGGGATACAAGGAAAATAGAATCAGTAAGTAAAAGAGAGGTGAAGGTTTATAAACTAAAAGAGGAGGCAGTTAGGGTAAGATATAAACAACTATTGGAGGATAGATGGGCTAGTGAGAGTGTAGGCAATGGGGTCGAAAATGTATGGGGTAGATTTAAAAATGTAGTGTTAGAGTGTTCAGCAGAAGTTTGTGGTTACAGGCGAGTGGGTGCGGGAGGGAAGAGGAGCGATTGGTGGAATGATGATGTAAAGAGAGTAGTAAGGGAGAAAAAGTTAGCATATGAGAGGTTTTTACAAAGTAGAAGTGATGCAAGGAGGGAAGAGTATATGGAGAGAAAAAGAGAGGTTAAAAGAGTGGTGAAGCAATGTAAAAGAGAGCAGATGAGAGAGTGGGTGAGATGTTATCAGCAAATTTTGTTGAAAATAAGAAAAAGTTTTGGAATGAGATTAATAAGTTGAGGAAGCCTAGAGAACAAATGGATTTGACAGTTAAAAATAGGAGAGGAGAGTTATTAAATGGAGAGTTAGAGGTATCGGGAAGATGGAGAGAATATTTTGAGGATTTGTTAAATGTTGATGAAGACAGGAAGCTGTGATTTCGTGTGTAGGGCAAGGAGGAATAACATCTTGTAGGAGTGTGGAAGAGCCAGTTGTGGGTGTAGGGAAGTTCGTGAGGCAGTGGGTAGAATGAAAGGGGGTAAGGCAGCTGGGATTGATGGGATAAAGATAGAAATGTTAAAAGCAGGTGGGGATATAATTTTGGAGTGGTTGGTGCTATTATTTAATAAATGTATGGAAGAGGGTAAGGTACCTAGGGATTGGCAGAGAGCGTGTATTGTTCCTTTGTATAAAGGCAAAGGGGACAAAAGAGAGTGCAAAAATTATAGGGGAATAAGTCTGTTGAGTGTACCTGGTAAAGTGTATGGTAGAGTTATTATTGAAAGAATTAAGAGTAAAACAGAAAGCAGGATAGCAGATGAACAAGGGGCTTTAGGAAAGGTAGGGGGTGTGTAGACCAAGTGTTTACAGTGAAACATATAGGTGAACAGTATTTGGATAAGGGTAAAGATGTTTTTGTGGCATTTATGGATTTGGAAAAGGCGTATGATAGGGTAGATAGGGGGCAATGTGGCAGATGTTGCAGGTGTATGGAATAGGAGGAAGGTTACTGAAAGCAGTGAAGAGTTTTTATGAGGATAGTGAGGCTCAGGTTAGAGTGTGTAGGAGAGAAGGGACTATTTCCCAGTAAAAGTGGGCCTTAGACAAGGATGTGTGATGTCACCGTGGTTGTTCAATATATTTATAGATGGGGTTGTAAGAGAAGTGAATGCGAGGGTCTTGGCAAGAGGTGTTGGGCTAAAAGATAAAGAAGCAAATACAAAGTGGGAGTTGTCACAGTTGCTTTTTGCTGATGACACTGTGCTTTTGGGAGATTCTGAAGAGAAGCTGCAGAGGTTGGTGGATGAATTTGGTAGGGTGTGTAAAAGAAGAAAATTGAAAGTGAATATAGGAAAGAGTAAGGTGATGAGGATAACAAAAAGAATAGGTGACGAAAGATTGGATATCAGATTGGAGGGAGAGAGTATGGAGGAGGTGAATGTATTCAGATATTTGGGAGTGGACATGTCGGCGGATGGGTCTATGAAGGATGAGGTGAATCATAGAATTGATGAGGGAAAAGGGTGAGTGGAGCACTTCGGAGTCTGTGGAGACAAAGAACCTTGTCCATGGAAGTAAAGAGGGAATGTATGAGAGTATAGTTATACCAACGCTCTTATATGGGTGTGAAGCATGGGTGATGAATGTTGCAACGAGGAGAAGGCTGGAGGCAGTGGAGATGTCATGTCTGAGGTCAATGTGTGGTGTGAATATAATGCAGAGAATTCGGAGTTTGGAAATTAGGAGGAGGTGCGGGATTACCAAAACGATTGTCCAGAGAGCTGAGGAGGGGTTGTTGAGGTGGTTTGGACATGTAGAGAGAATGGAACGAGACAGAGTGACTTCGAGAGTGTATAAATCTGTAGTGGAGGGAAGGCGGGGTAGGGGTCGGCCTAGGAAAGGTTGGAGGGAGGGGTAAAGGAAGTTTTGTGTGCGAGGGCTTGGACTTCCAGCAAGCATGTGTGAGCGTATTTGATAGGAGTGAATGGAGGCATATGGTTTTTAATACTTGACGTGCTGTTGGAGTGTGAGCAAAGTAACATTTACGAAGGGATTCAGGAAACCGGCAGGCCGGACTTGAGTTCTGGAGATGGGAAGTACAGTGCCGGCACTCTAAAGGAGGGGTGTTAATGTTGCAGTTTTATAACTGTAGTGTAAAGCACCCTTCTGGCAAGACAGTGATGGAGTGAATGATGATGAAAGTTTTTCTTTTTCGGGCCACCCTGCCTTGGTGGGAATCGGCCGATGTGTTAATAAAAAAAATATATATATATATATATATATATATATATATATATATATATATATATATATATATATATATATATATATATATATATATATATTCCAGCGCTTCAGCGAGGCCATCCAGAGGGGAAATCCATGCTGCATACTGGGCTCGCGTCTGGCTTCGGAGGAGCTGTAGGAGATTCATAAGCTTTGATATATTGTACCAATGTATTCATGTTCATGTTAGTGTTTTCTGTCAATGTATTCTGTCTATTAATAAAGCACATATATAATATAAAATATAGGGGTGGTAGGAGAAGAAAATATTCAAACAGCTCCGTGGAGAACCTTGAGTTTTCCGTGAGGTACGTTTATTGTCGTCTCTGAGGATGAGGGTCCCCAGTAAAGTTCTAGAGGTGTTATCTCCTATATTATACATATATATATATATATATATATATATATATATATATATATATATATATATATATATATATATATATATATATATATATATATTTATGTGCCGATTAGGTAAAACTTGCGATTTTGGCTTAAATAGCAACGCTCACGTTGCCATATAAGACAAGTGAAAATTTGTGTATGCAATAATTTCGCCAAAATCATTCTGAACATAACGAAAAAATATATTTAATTGTGTTTGTTTATTATTAAATTAATGTTAACGTATCTAAAATATATTTAGTTGGGTTAGGCTAAATTAAATTGCGCTTGTTGTAATAAGGTTAGGTAGGTTTTCAAAGTTTCTCTTGGTACAAAATTATAAATTCTTACATTAACATATATGAAAAAATATATCTTTAAACGTATAAGAGAAAATTTTAGAAAGGACTTAATTTTAAATGAGTTCTTGCTAATTGACCAGTTTTGCCTAATCGGCACGACATAATCATATACATATATAATATATATATATATATATATATATATATATATATATATATATATATATATATATATATATGTCGTGCCGATTAGGTAAAACGTGCGATTTTGGCTTAAATAGCAACGGTCATCTTGCCATATAGGACAAACGAAAATTTGTGTATGCAATAATTTCACCAAAATCATTCTGAACCTAACGAAAAATATATATTTCATTGTGTTTGTTTATTATTAAATTAATGTTAACGTATCTAAAATATATTTAGTTAGGTTAGGCTAAATTAAATTGCGCTTGTTGTAATAAGGTTAGGTAGGTTTTCAAAGTTTCTCTTGGTACAAAATTATAAATTCCTACATTAACATAAATGAAAAAAATATATCTTTAAACGTATAAGAGAAAATTTTAGAAAGGACTTAATTTTAGATGAGTTCTTGCTAATTGACCAGTTTTACCTAATCGGCACGAACTTACACACACACATATATATATATATATATATATATATATATATATATATATATATATATATATATATATATATATATATATATATATATATATATATGTCGTGCCGATTAGGTAAAACTTGCGATTTTGGCTTAAATAGCAACGCTCACCTTGCCATATAAGACAAGTGAAAATTTGTGTATGCAATAATTTCGCCAAAATCATTCTGAACATAACGAAAAAAATATTTAATTGTGTTTGTTTATTATTAAATTAATGTTAACGTATCTAAAATATATTTAGTTGGGTTAGGTTAAATTAAATTGCGCTTGTTGTAATAAGGTTAGGTAGGTTTTCAAAGTTTCTCTTGGTACAAAATTATAAATTCTTACATTAACATAAATGAAAAAATATATCTTTAAACGTATAAGAGTAAATTTTAGAAAGGACTTAATTTTAGATGAGTTCTTGCTAATTGGCCAGTTTTACCTAATCGGCACGACATATATATATATATATATATATATATATATATATATATATATATATATATATATATATATATATATATATATATATATATATATATATATATATGTATATATATATACTTATTCTCACTCTCTTTCATCCCCTCTCTTTCTCTCATCCCCTATCTTTCTCTCATCCCCTATCTTTCTCTCATCCCCTATCTTTTTTTCATCCCCTATCTTTCTCTCATCCCCTATCTTTCTCTAATCCCCTATCTTTCTCTCATCCCCTCTCTTTCTCTCATCCCCTCTCTTTCTCTCATCCCATCTCTTTCTCTCATCCCCTATCTTTCTCTCATCCCCTATCTTTCTCTCATCCCCTCTCTTTCTCTAATCCCCTATCTTTCTCTCATCCCATCTCTTTCTCTCATCCCCTATCTTTCTCTCATCCCCTATCTTTCTCTCATCCCATCTCTTTCTCTCATCCCCTATCTTTCTCTCATCCCCTATCTTTCTCTCATCCCCTCTCTTTCTCTAATCCCCTATCTTTCTCTCATCCCTTATCTTTCGCTAATCCCTTATCTTTCTCTCATCCCCTCTCTTTCTCTCATCCCCTCTCTTTCTCTCATCCCCTATCTTTCTCTAATCCCCTATCTTTCTCTCATCCCATCTCTTTCTCTCATCCCCTATCTTTCTCTCATCCCCTCTCTTTCTCTCATCCCATCTCTTTCTCTCATCCCCTATCTTTCTCGCATCCCCTATCTTTCTCTCATCCCCTATCTTTCTCGCATCCCCTATCTTTCTCTCATCCCATATCTTTCTCTCATCCCCTCTCTTTCTCTAATCCCCTATCTTTCTCTCATCCCTCTCTTTCTCTCATCCCTATCTTTCTCTCATCCCCTCTCTTTCTCTCATCCCCTATCTTTCTCTAATCCCCTATCTTTCTCTCATACCATCTCTTTCTCTCATCCCCTATCTTTCTCTCATCCCTATCTTTCTCTCATCCCCTCTTTCTCTAATCCCCTATCTTTCTCTCATCCCTCTCTTTCTCTCATCCCCTCTCTTTCTCTCATCCCATCTCTTTCTCTCATCCCCTATCTTTCTCTCATCCCCTCTCTTTCTCTCATCCCCTCTCTTTCTCTCATCCCCTATCTTTCTCTAATCCCCTATCTTTCTCTCATCCCATCTCTTTCTCTCATCCCCTATCTTTCTCGCATCCCCTCTCTTTCTCTCATCCCCTCTCTTTCTCTCATCCCCTATCTTTCTCTCATCCCCTATCTTTCTCTCATCCCCTATCTTTCTCTCATCCCCTCTCTTTCTCTCATCCCCTATCTTTCTCTCATCCCCTATATTTCTTTCATCCCCTATCTTTCTCTCATCCCCTATCTTTCTCTCATCCCCTCTCTTTCTCTCATCCCCTATCTTTCTCTCATCCCCTATCTTTCTTTTATCCCATCTCTTTCTCTCATCCCCTATCTTTCTCTCATCCCCTATCTTTCTCGATAAATCATATCCACAGTATTACCTCCCTCAGAAATGTTTTACATGTTGGAAAGTGTCAGCAAAAATTTCGTGATATATTTTCAATGTGATGAATGAGATGTGGAATAAACTTCTTCAGAGATATATTTTAACATTTTTTTCTTAAGAATACCCAGAAGAGGGATGAATTCTTCAGCAACGAACCTTTCCACTCAGGGAGTGTGAGACACCAACCCTTGAAGCTCTGAGTGAGAGGCATGAACCATCGACCCACTGAGTGTAAGGAATGAACCATCAACATACTGATGTAAAGAATAAGCCTTCGATCTACTGATGCAAGGAAAGAACCTTTGATCTACTTATATGTGAAATGAACCTTCGACCTTCTTATATAAGGAATGAATCTTCGTCCTACCAATGTAAGGAATGAACCTTCGGTCCATTGAGTGTGATGAATGAACCTTCGACCTACTTATATAAGGAATGAACCCTTCACTCATTGAGTGTGAAGAATGAACCCTTAACTCACCGAGTATGAGGAATGAACCCCCACTCACTGAGTGCGAGGAATGAACCCTCGACTCACTGAGTGCGAGGAATGAACCCTCGACTCACTGAGTGTGAGACGTTCACTTTGTTACTGTATACTGACGTTGAAAAATTGAAGCCAAAAACTATTAGCGTATTCTCCAAACTTTTTTAAGACACTCTTACCACAAACTATGGTTTTCGCCCAACTTCCAAATGTCAACGAAGGTAACCATGTATGTTCCAACTTTCAGCACTGTAAACTTTTTTAAAATTCAATCTGTTACTTGTTCTAAATAAATGTAACTTACAAAATTATTAGTGATATCTTTTTTTTTACCCTGTACGTTCCAGTGCTCACCTGGAATTATATATAACATTGGATAGCAGTGCTTGACGTCTTCGAAGTGCATAGTTGCATCTCTCTCCCTCTGGTCATAATGCATGACTTTCATTTCCTTAGTTGGAGTTAAATTTCCTTTCTCATCTTCTGCGACGGTGAGGAAATTCCATCAGCAGGTGAAGCCGCAATGGCTTAGCGATTAGCGTCACTAACTGCTGATCTACTGACCAGAGTTCGACCTTCCAGGAGATGACACTAAGTATACATCTCAGCGAAGGTGGTCGTCTTGCCTTCCTGGTACCGCCACACTAAGGTGCTCACTGCCAAGTTACTATGATTGTTTGAGGCTTAGCTCCATCTCCCGAGAATAATATAATTATATATTTGTAGTTATTGGAACAGTTATGTTCGTGGTGTCCCGTCATCTCTTTATTATAATAATTTTCAAGCTTAGCAAAAATTTTGGCCCACCCAGCCTTTTCCGAAAGCATACGCCACTCCTCGACGCATAATGCAGTAGCAGCGTGTACACTTTATATGGAAGTAAAGATTCGGTCCTGACCTTCCTGATGCCAAATGCCAGAGTTTTTCCCTTGATGTTTTCTCAAAGCCTCTCACTATGTTACGTATGGTTACCATAACTAAAATTACGTAAATCAAGTAAAGTAACTTGTTTCATGTCTGAAATTTTTCCATTTTACTTAAAAGTCAGCTTCATGTTTCAGATGCATATTTTATGTTATTTCTAACATGCATTGTTAATAATTTCTTGAACATATCTCGTTTTACGTTCAGTCTGTCCAAAAAATTCGTAATGATGAATATAATAGTTAAACAGCTACCACAAAAAATATATTCCTTTATCAAATATTCTTCCTTTCACTCTCAATTAATTCATTAATAAAATACTTTTCATCCTTTTATTTTTAACGTCATCTTCCTAACTTATTAAAATGCAACCTATACCACAGAGTGCACACTGTAATATTGGCTGCCACTGATACCTTCTGCCTTGCCTCAGAGATTTTCCCCTCCTACCTGTTGCTGTCTTACGACATGCATAGCTCCTGACGACGCATGAGAGTGTGAAATATCTTGAGCTAAAAAATTTCATCCCCATGTGGCTTATACTGCATTGCTAAGAGCACCTGTTTAAGATTTTATTGCATGCATATTATTATTCATTTCTTTTCCCCAGACTATTTTCACAGTATCCATTATTCTTTGAATCAGTTGTGCCCTTTTTCATTAATAGGTTTTCAAAATCTTCATTTTTACTTATTGTAGTAGAAACATTTGTAATGTCAACAATCAGTTATAAATTGTTGACTAGATGTTTTTTCTACACTGTTCGAAGGTCTCTCTTTCCTTACCACGATCTTCTGTCCATTACAGAACCATTCAGTTTTATTCCTTAAATACTTTATATCAACATCAAACATAGTGTTAGAATCACAACAGATTTGTATTTAAAATCATATCCATTCAATCTGCGAGTCCAATATTCCTCTCTAAAATATTGGTTTAGGTCCATAAAATTTCACATTTTGTAGTCAAATACTGCATATTTATGTTTTATTTTTCTTCTTATAAATCGTATCTCGCTACATGATCACGCAAGTCAGAGAGGTACATACCTTGCTATAATGTTGGCAGAATTACCGACAATAAGTTAGGTAAAAGGACCCAAGAGCTTGACAAAGCTCCTGGAGAGTAAAACGTTGCCACAATAGAATGTCACATTAATTGCACAGGCAAATATCTCATTTCTGGACATTTCTTAGCGGGTATAAACAGACAGTGAGAAATGTTATAACTGGTAGCTTACTGTAGGAGGTGTTCTAGGGAGGGACGGAAGATATTTTGCTGTTCGTGTACAGGTGAACAGCAACTTTATCGACTCAGATTCATTCAGTTACATTATACGTAACAAACAATTCCTTCCTCCTTTCAACGAAGATTTATGAGTGTGTACGTGTGTATGTGTGAGTGTACTCACACGCATATACATACACTCGCACGCGTCTAGTCACAGCTCTTGGCCCTGCACACATGTCTCCATGGCAATGCGAACGCCAACAAGCAAGACTCCCAGACAGTGTGAACGCCAACACACCGGACACCCAAGAAGTGTGAACGGCAGACAGCAGGACACCAGGCAGTGTGAACAGTAGCCAGCAGAACACCAGGTACTTTGAACAGCAGCAAGCAGGATATCAGGCAGTGTAAACAGCATCCGGCAGGACACCAGGCAGTGTGAACGACATCAAGCAGGACACTAAGCAGTGTGTACAGCAGCCGGCAGAGAACCAGGCAGTGTGAACGGCAGACAGCAGGACACCAGGGAGTGTGAACACCAGCAAGCAGGACACCAGGCAGTGTGAATACCAGCAAGCAGGACACCAGGCAGTGTGAATACCAGCAAGCAGGACACCAGGCAGTGTGAACACCAGCAAGCAGGACACCAGGCAGTGTGAAGACCAGCAAGCAGGACACCAGGCAGTGTGAACAGCAGCTAGCAGAACACCAGGTACTGTGAACAGCAGCAAGCAGGATATCAGGCAGTGTAAACAGCATCCGGCAGGACACCAGGCAGTGTGAACGGCAGACAGCAGGACACCAGGGAGTGTGAACACCAGCAAGCAGGACACCAGGCAGTGTGAACAGCAGCCGGCAGAACACCCAGAACTGCAGGCAGCAGGACAGGCAGTGAGCGTGAGCGCCATGATGCAGCTCTCTGAATAGCACTGTAATGGATTTAGGTTAAGCTTCTCTTCAAATTCTCTTCATCCCCGGTAAAGCCATCTTGATTCCCTTACTTCAACATGAAAGAAGTCATATTTGGTTTCACAAAAATCTATTTCAAGTCAATGTCAGTTTTATTTTTTTCCTTGAAAAGTAACAAACTCGTTAATTCTGTACAAGTTATTGTGAAGGCTCGGTACTCAGTTCACTAAGCGCCAGACAGACACACGAATCAACAGCGACAGTTACAGCACCCTTTAGGGTACTAATATTTTGATTAATATTATTTATACGTTTAAAATTACACGTCACACCCCGCTGAAGCGTTTATTAAAGATAATTCTTATCATTATGGACATTGTTGCGGAATATGTAATTTCGTGTAATGAGCAAAATGTTTGTAAAAATGCAATGATTTGCTGTTAATGGTGTTAATGGTTGATTATTGGAGCCGCTAGAGCCATTATCTATGGAAAGAGAAATATAGAGTGTCATGAAAACTGTGCTGAGAGGAGGGGAGATAAACGAAGAGATAACGTATTAAAATAATGAAGGACAACGACTCTGCGTTGGCTACAATGTTCCACTTGGTGAGTTCGCTACAACGTTGCGAATGAGTCAGATAAATTGCTTACAGGTATTATAATACAGCGGATTTTGTCTGCACCGTTTAGCACGGGCCAGAGCGGCCTTAGGAGGTGCGGGGCATAATTAGGAACAGTTTTGGTGAGCCCCATGTATGGAAAGCGATCAAATGTGAGCTTAAAATGATCTTTTTTGGACTTCTAAAAATCACTTAACATTCATAAACTACAAATGAGTCATATTATTATTGCCTAAGGGGGCGCGGGGCCTCCTTAGGAGCGGGGCCCAATTGGGAACAATCGGTCGAATCGGCTTAAGGCCGACCCTGGCGCGGGCGCTGCCTACGACGTTTCACTCGTGGGAGATATATACAAGTTTCAGCTCGAGGGATGGTAATTACAATGATGGAAAAACAATACTTAATCTGGGGAACATTTGTGTCTGAAGTCAGACTGTTTACATCCAGTACTGAACACCCACTCTCTCCCTGTCTGCCTTCCTTCCTTTATTCCTTCCTTCCTACCTTCCTTCCTTCCATACTTTTTTCCACCCTCCCTCCATTCATCCTTGCTTCTCTTCTTCTTTCCCTTTCTCCCTGCCTCCCTCCCTATCTCCCTCCCTTTCTGCCTCCCTTCCTCCTTGCCTTCCTTTCTGTCTCACCTTTTCCCTTTCTCTTTCCCTATTTTAACCCCCTCCGTCCCCCTTTCTCCTTCTCTCACTTACTCCCTTTCTTAATCCCACCTCTTTATTTATCCCTTCTTTCTTTTCTTTTCCCTTTCTCTTCGCTTCGTTCTGTCTTTATTTTCGCTTTCTCCATCTATTATTCTATCCCATTACGTCTCTATCTCTCTCTTCTTTCTTCCGTCATTACCTACCAGCTCATCTTTCTCCCTTCCTCACTCTAATCCGCCCTCTCTAACTCCCTCCCTCCCTTCAACCCTTCCTTTATCCTATCTTCTTCACTTCCTATCTCTCTGCTTCCTCTCTACTTTCATGCTTCTCTACCTTCATCCTGTCTCTGTCACATCCTTTCCCTTTTCTCTCTATCTTTTCATCCCTTATTCCCCTTGTCTCTCTTCTTCTTTCCTTCCCTTCTCTTCACCTCCCTTCAATCCTCTCCTCCCTTTCTTTCTTTCGCCCCCTTAACTCCCATCCGTCTTTCCTTTCTCCCTCCTTCCTTCCCTATCTTCCTTCCTTCCCTCTCCCCTCTCTTCCTGCTCTCTCACCCACAAACAATACACATTGCTGCCTTCATCTTTTTTTTTGGTTCAGGCAGCTGAAATATCGACAGAAAGTTCTACACTGTCTCGTTAGTCAGCGCTGACAGGCAGACGGGCAGCATCTGTAACTATTGGGTAAACGTCAACACAGGAATCCCGTCTCGCCCTTCAACGCCAGAGCTGTAAATCGACTGTCTAGGAATCCCTTTCGTGTAGTTCTCAGGCATCCCATTTTGGCACCACGAGGGATGCTCAAGCAAATTTGAGCGTTTGCTGATTAAGCCCAGCTACTCTTTGTTATTATTATTTGCATATACGTTTTTATTGGTTTGTATCCCAGCCTTACTAAACCTGACTTATAATAAAGTATTTATATAGCTGCGGAAAACGTTGACAAATTTATTCTGGGGCCTCTTTAAGAAAATTTACGTAGTGTAATGAGACAGGGTACCCAGGACAGTGGCACGCTTCACTGTGTCTGTCTCACTGTGAGTGGCCGAGGTGTGAGCAGTACCTCAGGATGGGTGTCTGTCTCGCTGTGACTGAGGTGTAAGTAGCAACTCAGGACGGGTGTCTGTCCCGCTGCGAGTGACTGAGATGGGAGCAGCACCTCAGGATAAAAGGATGCAGGAGGCTGTACTTTGAGGTCCAGGCGGTGTGGGTTCCAGCTTCGGTTGGTCACAACTACAGCTGCGACCTAGTTGTTGACAACACCTCCGAGGACAGTCCGTCATCCATAAAGAATAAGGATCAGTCTCCACCCACCACACATCTTCACTTCATTCACCCCTCTCCATCCTTTTCTATCTCATTCACCCCTCTCCATCATATCCACCCCTCTCTACCCCTCTCTACCCCATCCACCCCTCTCCATGCACCCCACTCTCCGACACAAATAAACCTTTGATGTAGGGATTCTGTGGTAATGCGAGAGAGCGAGGGATGAAAGGTAGTGATGGAAAGAAGTGGGAAAAGGAAAGGAAGAATAGAAGGTAAGGAGGAAAGGAGCGTGGGAAGAAAAAGAACGAAAGACGGAAGTAGGTGTTTGATGGAAAGGAGTGGGGGAAGAAAATGAGTATGGGATGAAAGAGAGTGAGGGATGGAAAGGAGTGAGAGAAGGAAGTGAGGGATGGAACGCACCAAAATAAGGAAGGAAGTGAAGGATGGAACGGATAAAAGGAAGGAAGGGTGTGAGAAATGGTGAGGAGGGAGTGATGGAGGGAGGCTGAGGGACAAGCTCAGAGTGTACACCGCTGAGATGATCACCTGAACACACCTTCATGAGTTTATAATTTTATAAGGATGGTAGTAACTCCTGGAGAGCAGGGCAGAAACAGGTATTCCAGTAACTATCAAAAACATCCTCAGGCAGATGTTGCTAGACGAGCATCAGATCAAAGATGTTGCTTCAGTGAGTCGTAGATCAAAGTTATTATTGATTAGTTCTTCAGTCAGGAAACTTAAAAAAAATAATTTGCAGGGATTTTTTTTAATAATAATGTAATGTGACATCAGAGTCAATTGTCTTAATTCAGAAATGCAAGTTGTTTTTATTTAACATGTTCACGATATTCGTATTATACATTATACTTTAGTTAGTAACTCAGCTACACATGGACCAGTTTTGATATCACATTATTTCTTGCAAAAATACCACTTAATTACCTGTTAAGTTTTCTCTTTGGAAAACTATGAATTTATTAATTACCACTGCATGTATGTACCATCTCTGAACGTTTCTGAGCTGCGTATTACCAGTGCAATATTTGTCTTTCATTTTGAATTCTACACCTATTTTTGGATTATATTAAGACAACCAACTCTCCGTGCCTTAGTAATGTATATTTGGAACTGTTTAAAGCTAAGCTGATAAAGAGTTTTTTTTACGAGTTGCAGAAGAGCACGGATATGCAGATGATATCAAAGAATAAAGATTTAAATAAGTTCTTATTCAACACTGTTGCAAGGTCCAACAATTCAACGTACCTATTACATTAAACAATATTTCTAGATGTCCCTGTGAATCCTCTGGGGTGAGTAATATACATTTAAGCTCTCCTAGTTCCCTCTCAGGTGCAGAGCTGTAGAGCTTATCCATCTCTGCCCTCTCTTTGCATCGAGTATTTTGCATGTCATATTCCTATTCCCTCATGTTCTTCGTTCATACAGATACAGGGGACATAGTTCTTACCAATTTTCGTCACAGCACATATGTGCCTTTTAACTTTGACATCCGTCTGGAGGAACTTCTTTGTGTGTTCTTAGATTCACATTCTGTCATAGTTGATAGTTCCAGCTGGTGCTGCAGAGGCAAGAGCAGGTAGCACAAATGAGGTCAAATTATCTTGAAGGTGCCTTTATGTAGGTTTCTGAATGCAATTCTGATCGACAGCTTAACGAGTGTTGTTGATGTTATCCTGTGTGTGTTTTTGAGAGAGGTTCGGAGTACCAGGTGGTACTCCGTCCGCAGTCTTCTTCCTCCAACTCCAAATTTCATTACTTCGCAACAGCCTACTCATGAGGTTTATGAAATCTGTCAAAGTCTTATTGTATGTTATTTTTTATCAATTTAACTTTTATAATATATCGGTAGCATCAGCTAGCAATTATATGTAGGAATTCCTCCCTTTTGGCAAGGCAGTAATATTTATTTGGACATTATAGCCCTCATTACTGAGCCTTGCAGGAATTCACTAACGCTCTTCGGTCCTAATATTATTAAGATTTTTTTATTTTCTGTTGTTATAAGTTCCTTATTTCATACCATCACTCTCTCATGCTTGTTCACTATGCTAAATACCTTTCCATGTGGTACTGAATCAAAGCCTTGTTAACAATCTAAGAATATGCAGATCACTTTGCTTCTTCATTAATGTTTAACATCAGTTAGACTGTTCGATATCTGTAAGTTTTGTACAGAAATACTTCGCGTTCCTAAATTTCGTGCTTTTTAGGTGTCTAAGTATACACCATATATTTTCCTTATCCTCATTTCTGTTATTTAACATGGAACACTTGTTAAGAATACTAGTCCACAATTTCCTGCAACTCTAATTTTTAATTAGGTATTCCTAAAAGGGATACCGCCAAGGTTTCCTAAGAGTAACTTGGCAATTCCTCTTCTGTTCATGTAATTTAATATCTTTATTATAGACTCTATACAAATCCTGTCTGAGGTGGTCAAGAGATTACAGAGGAAGATAATGGATTCGGGGACTGGACACCAATCACAACACTTTCAGCGATGGTTCGTGTTACAAGAAGATTCTGTATATTATTGTGTTATTTTTATTTTTTATTAACACATCGGCCGATTCCCACCAAGGCAGGGTGGCCCGAAAAAGAAAAACTTTCATCATCATTCACTCCATCACTGTCTTGCCAGAAGGGTGCTTTACACTACAGTTATAAAACTGCAACATTAACACCCCTCCTTCAGAGTGCCGGCACTGTACTTCCCATCTCCAGAACTCAAGTCCGGCCTGCCGGTTTCCCTGAATCCCTTCATAAATGTTACTTTGCTCACACTCCAACAGCACGTCAAGTATTAAAAACCATATGCCTCCATTCACTCCTATCAAATGCGCTCACACATGCTTGCTGGAAGTCCAAGCCCCTCGCACACAAAACTTCCTTTACCCCCTCCCTCCAACCTTTCCTAGGCCGACCCCTACCCCGCCTTCCCTCCACTACAGATTTATACACTCTCGAAGTCACTCTGTCTCGTTCCATTCTCTCTACATGTCCAAACCACCTCAACAACCCCTCCTCAGCTCTCTGGACAATCGTTTTGGTAATCCCGCACCTCCTCCTAATTTCCAAACTCCGAATTCTCTGCATTATATTCACACCACACATTGACCTCAGACATGACATATCCACTGCCTCCAGCCTTCTCCTCGTTGCAACATTCATCACCCATGCTTCACACCCATATAAGAGCGTTGGTATAACTATACTCTCATACATTCCCCTCTTTACTTCCATGGACAAGGTTCTTTGTCTCCACAGACTCCGAAGTGCTCCACTCACCCTTTTCCCCTCATCAATTCTATGATTCACCTCATCCTTCATAGACCCATCCGCCGACATGTCCACTCCCAAATATCTGAATACATTCACCTCCTCCATACTCTCTCCCTCCAATCTGATATCCAATCTTTCGTCACCTATTCTTTTTGTTATCCTCATCACCTTACTCTTTCCTATATTCACTTTCAATTTTCTTCTTTTACACACCCTACCAAATTCATCCACCAACCTCTGCAGCTTCTCTTCAGAATCTCCCAAAAGCACAGTGTCATCAGCAAAAAGCTGCAAAAAGTTGCAAAAAGTTGCAAAAAGCAACTGTGACAACTCCCACTTTGTATTTGCTTCTTTATCTTTTAGCCCAACACCTCTTGCCAAGACCCTCGCATTCACTTCTCTTACAACCCCATCTATGTTATATAGATGCCAATTTGTTAATTTCATTGAATAAATTGAGATACAGGATTCTTTGCGATAACTTGGGAATACCTCGTCTGCTCGGCTTCTGATTTACAGCACTGGTGGTTAGAATTGGTTTTGGGCTGCACTGATGTCATTTTGTCAGTGTTGCTTTCCATGCGATAACTTTCAACCCTGGTGAATCATTTCTAAAGAAAGTTTTGTATTTTGATCGTTCTTTGAAACTACCAGTTTACCCATTTTATTAAAGAAATCAGAATGACCATACTTGCCCTTCTCTTAGTACTAAGAAACCGGGGTATCAGTCAGAAAATAAAACGGAATATCATAAAGCTTGTTATTTTTACACAAGTCTTTGAAGCTAGTAAAGATTTCTTTTATTTTTATCAAACGTTTAATAATAATTTTTTTTAAATATTTTTCTCTAGCATATTTCCTGACACAGGAGAATAATTGAGGTGTTTCATTAAAATAAGTTTTCTTATTTCAGAGCCACCATTAGTGACTCTCTGCCTCAACATTACGTAGTAGCGAATACGCTACTGGCAAAGTCATCCTAGCTTTGAAAAGTGATTAGTCTCGCATTTTCCAAGTTTATCTCCTGAGGGAGGTAATCTTCAGCTTAAGTGTCTTTTTGACTTTGTTACACAATAGATGCTAAGCTTCCTGGCTAAACGTAATAGGTCTTTTGAAAGTATTGATCTTAAGTGGATTGAATTTAGCATCTAGGTTTCTTTAGGGAGTTCAGCTGTAGCTCCTCTGCCCCTTGAAGGATCTGAGGTACAGATCCAAGGCCTCGGGCGTCCGTTGAAGTTTGGGGTACAGGGTTATTGATACGGGAGATACCTCTCTCTGGTATCACGCAGCGACCGAAACACGTCCAGCATTAGTATTGTTTTTGCTTCCATCTAGTCACCTGGTAGTTCACAAGTTAAAGTGATTTACTGAAGATCTATGTGAAGGGCTTTAACAATTCTGTATGGCTTTCTTGTCGTGTGCATGTCGATACTTCCTTAAGTCCTATCAGTTCATGAATTGTCTTTCTATGTTTATGAGTTTCTCCTAATTTATCCTTAATTCTGTGGTATTGACTCTTGCTCAAAAACAAATTTTGGAATCTAATGTCGGGATCGATGAATATCTCTCTGTCAGCTGTTCTCGGTGTTATCACTTCATCGTATATTGTGTATTTTTTATGATGCAGCTTTGATCTAACAAATGCCAATATTTGTCTGCATCTCTACTTTTTGAAGATAAAACGGTTTTTTGTAGTAAAAGCACAAGCTTAATTACTATTCATTGTAACTTCCCCTGTCTCTCTTTGTCTTTTATTAGTCTGGAGCCAAAAGAATGAACAGTTTTTACAAGGTAAGGTTTAATATGTGGAATATAGTGAATATTGTATATCCTTTTTGTACACGATAATTCTGACTGTGCAGACTAACGTTCTGTTGGGTTTTTCACAGACAAATATTATGTGGTACGTTGGTCATGACTGCTTTGTGGCACGCTCTCTTATCAATGTTCTGTACATAGAATATAAAAATGTTAATACCTATATCAGGAATGACATTCACTTGCTAAATTCACGACGATTATTAGTTATTAAGTATGTGTGAGTGTATATATATATATATATATATATATATATATATATATATATATATATATATATATATATATATATATATATAATATATAAAATATAATATGTCGTGCCGATTAGGTAAAACTGGTCAATTAGCAAGAACTCATTTAAAATTAAGTCCTTTCTAAAAATTTCTCTAATACGTTTAAAGACATATTTTTTCATTTATGTTAATGTAAAAATTTATAATTTTGTACCAAGAGAAACTTTGAAAACCTACCTAACCTTATTATAACAAGTGCAATTTAATTTAGCCTAACCCAACTAAATATATTTTAGATACGTTTACAATAATTTAATAATAAACAAACACAATGAAATATATTTTTTCGTTAAGTTCAGAATGATTTTGGCGAAATTATAGCATACACAAATTTTCGCTTGTCTCATATGGCAAGAAGAGCGTTGCTATTTAAGCCAAAATCCCAAGTTTTACCTAATCGGCACATGACATATATATATATATATATATATATATATATATATATATATATATATATATATATATATATATATATATATATATATATATGTCGTGCCGATTAGGTAAAACTGGTCAATTAGCAAGAACTCATCTAAAATTAAGTCCTTACTAAAATTTTCTCTTATACGTTTAAAGATATATTTTTTTCATTTATGTTAATGTAAGAATTTATAATTTTGTACAAAGAGAAACTTTGAAAACCTACCTAACCTTATTACAACAAGCGCAATTTAATTTAGCCTAACCCAACTAAATATATTTTAGATACGTTAACATTAATTTAATAATAAACAACCACAATGAAATATATTTTTTTCGTTATGTTCAGAATGATTTTTGCGAAATTATTGCATACACAAATTTTCACTTGTCTTATATTGCCAAGTGAGGGTTGCTATTTAAGCCAATATATATATATATATATATATATATATATATATATATATATATATATATATATATATATATATATATATATATATATATATATATATATATATATATAATGGATAAAAAGGCTTCAATGAAGAATATTTAGATTTCTTTCTGAAGCCATTTGAATATTCCACTTGCCATACCACCACATCTTTTCATTTTTTTTTTACCAATAGGTATACATGTGTATAAACTTTATTTAAAGACAAAATACAATGACAAGAATACAATAAGGAGTAAAACAACATAGATAACAACTCAGAGCTGCATCTCACATACCTCGTCCAGCTCCCCGGCAGTGGGCCGCGTGCCCAGAATGCTGCAGGCATTTTCCCTCTGGATCCCAACACTGAGTCTCTGAAAGAGGAAGCTGGCCGCCCTGTGATCCTTAGTTTCTATGATGAGTTTTTCACCCAGCTCCTTGAGAAACTTTAGAGCACACTTGCCCCATGCTCCAAGGGTCTCCGACCCTATTGGGATGAAGTTATAGCAAGGGAAAAGGCCTTCATATTTGCGGATCCTCTGGGTCTCCCTGTGGCTGGCAGCTCCACCCCCTTCGGCTGCGGAGATGGCAAGTAGGTGTTTGCCCTTGTAGCAGCACAGGTGTAGTCCCAAGCAATCTGCTTACCATCCTCCCAGGGTAGCATAGTGGCTTCATCAGAACGCTTTTGACTTCCATCAGACCTCTGCACTTGGGGTTCCCGTTGAGCTGGGCAACGGGCTGTGGCGAGTCTTCTCTTTATGATGTCGTTGACCTCCTCATGTCTAGCATACTTCCCTTCTAATGTGTGACACACGAGACCATGAAGTCCGAATTGATCAGCCGTCGCCCTTCCGCAAATACACATATGTTCGGTGAGTATGGGGGCGGCTAGAAGAACAGCAACACCAATCCGAATGGCCTGTGGGTCGAGTCGAGTGCCCAGGGAGGAATTGAGAACAGCTAGAAGGAAATCTCCTGAGTGTGGTGCTTTCACCGCTAGGAGACGAGCTTTGTCCTTTCCTGAAGCGTTGGTGAGCATTGTGTTGGCAATTTTTTCCATGATCGATTTGTATCAGTGGGACTGTTTGCGCTCTTTGGGAGGAGCTGGTCTACTGGAGGAGTCTGCAGGGGTGTCCCACGGCACGGCTGCTTCAATGAACCTGGGGTCTTGAGCTCCCACCACGCCTCTCAAGCGTTCAGGGACAATCTTCTTGACTAATCCACAGGAGGCCAAACACGAGGACAAAAATGCAGGTAAAGCTACCTGCGTTGCTTTGCGCAATCCTATACCTCCCAGTCGCACTGGGAGGGTTGCCTGTTCCCATTACCGATCCTCTCGTGACAGATTCAGTGCCTTCTTGGAGGTTGATCTCACGTGTGCGTCATACTCGTCAAGTGTTGGGTTGTCAAAACAGGGTGCGCACCTTAAGAAGTAAGTGAGTCTTGGTATAGTAAGACACCTTGTGAGGAGATACAGGGCATCATGGGCATAAAGATCGCTTATTATCTCCTCTATTCTCTTCAGGTCATTCACTTTGTCCTTGAGGACCGTGTCGATGGAGTGGTAGTAGAGTCTTCCGGGAGGATTGTTCGCACGGCATTGATTATTTCCTGGTTCGTTGTGATGATTTCACACTTGGAGGGATTGAGGATGAGTCCTAAGGCTTCTCCCTGTGTCTTCACCCGTTGTAGGTCCCCTAACAGGGACTCTTCAGTACCTGCCAGAGTGCCATCATCCAGGTACCAGATGTTGAGCTCGCTGCGTAGGCTGGAAGTTAGTTCTCTCACTGCCAAGCAGAAGAGAAGTGGAGCGAGTGGATCACCCTGCTGAACACCCTCAGATGAGGGAATTTCATGTTCACCAAACAAAAGAGTCGAGGGTTTGCTGTAGCCAGCTGAAATGAAGGGAAAAAGACTGGGGAACCGATCCCGAACGGCTGGCAAGACCACATATTAAAGGCATTTCTAAAGTCAAGTTTGACTACGGCCTTGTCTTCTGGTAGGTCCCTGATGTAGGCCCTTACCGCATGAGCTGCGGCTTCACTGCCTTGAGAGACCCCAAGGCCCAGTTGGTGTGGCTGGAGTAAACTGGCAGCTTCTATGCGAATGTTTCTTACTGCTGCTTTGGCAACGATACGGCGAAGGGTGTTACCAACAGCAATGGGTCTGATTCCCCCATCCTTCTTCTTCAAAGCGCATAAGGAGGCTCCAAAAAAGAAAGGATTAATTTCTTATGGGATTCGCCCAGCCAGGCAGTTGTTGACGAAAGTTGTTAATTTGGTGAGAAGAATTGATTCAACTCGAACAATTATGTAAGTGTATTATTGTAAGTGCTTTTGTAAGTGTATTTTTGGGGGGTCTGGAACGGACTAATCTAATTTACATTATTCCTTATGGGAACAAATTCGTTCGGTAACGGCACTCGAAGAGCCTTCTGGAACAAATTATGGCCGAAACTCGAGGTATATATATATATATATATATATATATATATATATATATATATATATATATATATATATATATATATATATATATTATATATATATATATATATATATATATATATATATATATTTTTTTTTTTTTTTTTTTTTCAACAAGTCGGCCGTCTCCCACCGAGGCAGGGTGACCCAAAAGAAAGAAAATCCCCAAAAAGAAAATACTTTCATCATCATTCAACACTTTCACCACACTCATACATAATCACTGTCTTTGCAGAGGAGCTCAGATACGACAGCTGAGAAAAGTCCCTGTCACTATCTCAGACCACTCCTTTAAAGTGCAGGCAGTGTACTTCCCATTTCCAGGACTCAAGTCCAACTAAATCAATTAACTGGTTTCCCTGAATCCATTCACAAAATGTTACCCTGCTCACACTCCAACAGATCGTCATGTCCCAAAAACCAGTCGTCTCCATTCACTCCTATCTAACACGCTCACACATGCTTGCTGGAAGTCCAAGCCCCTCGCCCACAAAACCTCCTTTACCCCTTCCCTCCAACCCTTTCTAGGACGACCCCTACCCCGCCTTCCTTCCCCTACAGATTTATACGCTCTCCAAGTCATTCTACTTTGATCCATTCTCTCTAAATGACCAAACCACCTCAACAACCCTTCTTCAGCCCTCTGACAAATACTTTTAGTAACTCCACACCTTCTCCTAATTTCCACATTCCGAATTTTCTGCATACTATTTACACCACACATTGCCCTTAGACAGGACATCTCCACTGCCTCCAGCCTCCTCCTCGCTGCAGCATTTGCAACCCATGCTTCACACCCATATAAGAGTGTTGGTACCACTATACTTTCGTACATTCCCTTCTTTGCCTCCATGGATAACGTTTTTTGTCTCCACAGATACCTCAATGCACCACTCACCTTTTTTCCTTCATCAATTCTATGGTTAACCTCATCCTTCATAAACCCATCCGCTGACACGTCAACTCCCAATTATCTGAAAACATTTACTTCTTCCATAATCCCTCTCTCCAATGTGATATCCAATTTTTCTTTATTTAAATCGTTTGATACCCTCATCACCTTACTCTTATCTATGTTCACTTTTAACTTTCTACCTTTACACACTCTCCCAAACTCGTCCACTAACCTTTGCAACTTTTCTTTAGAATCTCCCATAAGCACAGTATCATCAGCAAAAAGTAACTGTGTCAACTCCCATTTTGCATTTAATTCTCCATAATATAATCCCACCCCTCTTCCCAACACCCTAGCATTTACTTCTTTTACAACCCCATCTATAATATATTAAACAACCATGGTGACATTACACATCCCTGTCTAAGACCTACTTTTACCGGGAAATAATCTCCCTCTCTCCTACACACCCTAACCTGCGCCTCACTATCCTCATAAAAACTTTTTACAGCCTTCAGTAACTTACTACCTATTCCATACACTTGCAACATTTGCCACATTGCTCCCCTATCCACTCTATCATATGCCTTTTCTAAATCCATAAATGCAATAAAAACTTCTCTACCTTTATCTAAATACTGTTCACATATATGCTTCACTGTAAACACTTGATCTACACATCCCCTACCCACTCTAAAGCCTCCTTGCTCATCTGCAATCCTACTCTCTGTCTTACCTCTAATTCTTTCAATAATAACCCTGCCATACACTTTACCTGGTATACTCAGTAAACTTATTCCCCTATAATTTTTACACTCTCTTTTATCCCCCTTCCCTTTATATAAAGGAACTATACATGCTTTCTGCCAATCCCTAGGTACCTTCCCCTCTTTCATACATTTATTAAACAAAAATACCAACCACTCCAGCCCTATATCCCCCCCTGCTTTTAACATTTCTGTCATGATTCCGTCAATTCCAGCTGCTTTACCCCCTTTCATTCTACGTAATGCCTCACGCACCTCCCCCACACTCACATCCTGCTCTTCTTCACTCCTAAACGATGTTGTACCTCCCTGACCAGTACATGAAATTACCGCCTCCCTCTTTTCATCGACATTTAAAAGTTCCTCAAAATATTCCCGCCATCTACCCAATACCTCCAGCTCCCCATCTACTAACTCCCCTACTCTGTTTTTAACTGACAAATCCATTCGTTCCCTAGGCTTTCTTACCTTGTTTATCTCACTCCAAAAATTTTTCTTGTTTTCAGCAAAATTTCTTGACAGAGCCTCTCCCATTCTTTCATCCGCTCTTCTTTTGCACTCTCTCACCACTCTCTTCACCTTTCTTTTACTCTCCATATACTCTGTTCTTCTATTAACACTTCTGTTTTGTAAAAACCTCTCATAAGCTACCTTTTTCTCTTTTATCACACCCTTTACTTCTTCATTCCACCACTCACTCCTCTTTCCTCCTGCACCCACCCTCCTATAGCCACAAACTTCTGCCCCACATTCTAATACTGCATTTTTAAAACTATCCCAACTCTCTTCAACCCCCCCACTACTCCTGCTTGCACTAGCCAACCTTTCTGCCAATAGTTGCTTATATCTCACCCTAACTTCCTCCTCCCTTAGTTTATACACTTTTACCTCTCTCTTACTTGCTGTTGCCATTTTATTTTTGTCCCATCTACCTTTACTCTAACTGTAGCTACAACCAAATAATGATCTGATATATCCGTCGCCCCTCTATAAACATGTACATCCTGAAGCCTACTCATCAACCTTTTATCCACCAATACATAATCCAACAAACTACTTTCCTTACGTGCTATATCATACCTTATATATTTATTTATCCTCTTTTTCATAAAATATGTATTACTTTATATATATATATATATATATATATATATATATATATATATATATATATATATATATATATATATATATATATATATATATATATATATATATATGCATGCAAACACTCTCAGACGGGCGATCTTAACTATGCAAGACAAGCCACAGGGGTGGAAATCTTTAGCTCAAGTACTTTCACACTTCTCAGTGCATCATGCGTCACAAGGAGCTATGCAATGTTGCAAGGCTGAAACTGAAGGAGTGAGGGGAAGTTTTCTCATAATAGCGCAGTGAGGGGACTGTCACCTGCTGCCGACTCTCTCAGAATGTGGGCCAATGGTAGGAGTCAAACCCAGCACTACCACCATCCCCATGAAAGTGGCTGCTCTTGGGTCCATAGTGGTGTCGATGAGTCTGGAACCCAGTTCTTTAAGGAAACGTGTGGCCTTTTTTTCCCATGATCCCAAGGTCTCTGATCCCACTGGGACAAATTGATACTGTTGGCATATGTCTCTGTACTTGCCGATCATATACTCCTCCCTATGATCAGCAGCTCGGCCCTGTCGCCCGACAGGGATTAGCTGCTGGTATAGTCCCATGTTAGGAGCTTTCCATTCTTCCAAGGATAGATGGTGATCCCGTCAGGGCAGATGGCTGGGTTGTGAGTATTGTTGGCTGCTAGTGATCGGGGCTCTCTCTCGGCTGGGCATCCAGCTGTAGCAAGGGTTCTCTTTATGATGTCGTTGACTTCATTATGTCTTGCCTTAGTTTGGGAGCAGTTAAGACCATGTAGACCATATTGGTCGGCTTGAGCATCACCGTAAATACACATATATTCTGTGTGAATTGGGGCAGTGAGGAGAACCACTGCAATACGGAGGGTCTCAGAGTCGAGGCGTGTTTGGAGGAAGTTCCCAGAGTGTTGTGCAATCACAGCTTGGAGGTGGGCAGTCTTCCTGTCTGATGTTACAGCCCTAAGCATGTTGGCAAGCACCTTTTCAGCGATGAGGCAATAACAACTTGACTGTTTGTAGGCCAGTGCTGCACTAGCTTTCAGTGCTGGAGCAGCAAGAGTCCCCCATTCGGTGATAGCATTGGCCTAGCTAGGGTCCTGTATTCCTGCTGAGTCACTGAGGTTGTCCAAAAAAATTGTTTCATTAGCTCGCTTGATGCTATGGAAGAGGATAGGAAAGCTGGAAGGGAAATTTGGGAGGATTTGTGTACTCCTTGTCCCCCAAGCCTGACTGGACGTGAGGCTTGCAACCACTGTCCATCTTCAAGGAAAAGATTCAATACACTCTCTAGCATGGTATTTAGGAGGGAGTCATATTTCTTGAGTTTCGGACTGCTGTAGGTTGGGAGCATCTCAAGAAGTAGGAAAGTTTTGAGATGGACAGGCACCTGGTGAGTAGGTAGAATGCATCATGTGTATCAGTGTCTTTTATCCTGCCTTCAATCGCCCTGAGGTCTGAGATTTTCTTTTCTAGAATCAGATCAATGATAATGGGCCCAAGAGGAGCATCAAGAAGAGTGCTGTTGGCTGGATTAATGGCTCGTGCTCCTGGTAAAACAACATTAATATTCCGAATGATCTGTCGATTGGTAGAAACTATTGGTGGGGTTTAAAGATAGGCCCATGCTCTCTCCCATGTCTTGAATTTTTCTGATGTCCTCTAGGAGAGATTCTGTAGTGCCAGCTAGGGTACCATTATCCAAGAACCAGATATTGAGCTCACTGGAGAGTGCTTCTGTGACTTCCTTGATGACCAGACAGAAAAGAAAGAGGGCGAGAGGGTCCCTCCATTACACACCCTCACACGAGTCAATTTCATGGTCCTCATACAATAGTTTAGGAGTCACACTAACACGATTATATGAAGGGATAGAGGGAAGGGAAGTATCTAGAAACTGATTGGAGAGCAGCATCCCTTCTGACTGAGTTGAAAGCATTGGCAAAGTCGAATTTGATCAAGGCTTTTTCATCTGACATGTTGTT
Source organism: Cherax destructor (assembly GCA_009830355.1). Lineage (NCBI taxonomy): Eukaryota > Metazoa > Arthropoda > Malacostraca > Decapoda > Parastacidae > Cherax > Cherax destructor. The sequence continues at coordinate 16,350 of WNWK01013113.1, read as the reverse complement.
GTTCTATACTCGTGCTGCATGGGAAGCTGCTTCACAGCCTTGTTGAACACCAAAAACGAGTTGAGTTGGTTTCAACATTGCAGCAGCCTCTTGACTCACCATTCTTACTGCAGCCTTGGCGACAAAGCGCCGAAGGGTGTTGCCCACTGCAATGGGCACGATTCCTCCATCATTTTTCCGGTGGGCATAGAGTGACGCACCAAAGAAGAGGGGTGTAATGGCCTCTGGGACACTGCCAGCCAGGCACACTTTGGAAGATTGGGTGAGTTCAAACAACAGCCTCTCTGAAACATCACCAATTGCTGGATTGAGCATCTGTTTTAAGTGTTGTGGCCTTAAACCTGTGAAAGCCCCTGTTGAACCCTGTGGAAATAACATAGCGGCTTTATACACGTCAACGTCCTGTATGGGTAAATGTTCTTAACCTGCTGCAATGTCAGGGAGCTCAATGCTGGTACTGGGAGCCTTGGGTGGATGTATGCCTTTCAGGGTTTGTGCTGTAATGACGTCCTTAGGGGTGATGGTATCCTCGCTGGTCATAAGGCTCAGTGTTCCAGTAGTATTACCCACTTCAATTTTCTTTTTTTTTGTTGTTAATTTTGGATCTGATTTTTAAGGAATCAGGTATTCTGTTGTTAGCATTTGTCCAGCGGGTGTTTGTCGCCCTAGAGGGGAGACAGAAGAGGGTGTCATCTCTAGGAAATTCATTTATTGTCCTGATAACAGATGCTGCTAGGGACTTGTCCCTCCTTGGTGGGACAGCCAGACAGGCATTGCCAAATAGCAGTAGGTTGTGCCAGGATCCGTTGTTTGCAGGAGCATCGTTGACTTTCTTCAAGATGTCAGCGAATTTGCTAGCATTATGCAAATTTTAGGTCCTCTGAAGAGGTGAAGTCACGGTAGCTGTCAACTCTGCTGGGAGGGGCTGTTGGGTATTCTCATTTGGAGCCCTCCTGCAGCCTAGATATCCATTGTGTACACGGATGTTGCCATTTGAGGGATTGAGTGCACACTCCCTGTGGCACACCTGACAATTGCCTCGTGGACGGATTCCACAGCGTTGACTCTGTCGTGGAAGTTCCTGGGGAATCCGGCACATCTTGTGACAATGCTGACATGGTGGGCATGGAAGGGCGCCAGCTGTGGGATGATGGGTGAAGGACAGCATGGATGCATGGGTGAGGAGGGTGGGGGAGTAGTGAGCGGGAGTGAGAGTAATTGGTGAGGCACAAAAAGATAACACCCTTGGTGAGGCAGGCAGAAGGCCTAGACCGGGATGTGGGGAGGGGACCAGGGATGGGTGGCAATGGGAGTGGCCCTATCTGTTCACTAAAGATGCACATCACTGACTAACTTTTGCTGATTGTTATACAAATATTATTCCATTTAGAAAAACACTCACCATTTGGCACACTAATCACCATGTTCTCAATATTAACCGAGGTGTTCTTCTGTTCAGCATAAAGTGATAGGGAGTCCTGAGTCGCCGACCACTCACCCCCCCCCCCAACACCGACAGAACAAAGAGGGTAAACAAACCTCCACACCTCTGCTGGCAGGATTTCCTGAAGACCACCACTACTTCCCAACTCCAAACATGCACATTGCACTTTCACTGATACAGAATCAACGGTCTGATGCAGAGGATTGTCACTAATGTAGTCTCCGGTAGATACTCACGATGATGTCTGCCGAAACTGGCCCTTGCCAACCATTTTGGCTCTTCGTTTACACACAACGTGTAAGGAGCACCACGAACTGGCTCCCTCCCTCCAAGCTCAATTAGCAAGAACTCATTTAAAATTAAGTCCTTTCTAAAAAATGTTCTTATACGTTTAAAGATATATTTCTTTCATTTATGATAAAGTAAAAATTAATAGTTTTGTACCAAAAGAACCTTAGAAAACTTACCTTACCTTATTATAACAAGCGCAATTTAATTTAGCCTATTCAAACTAAATACATTTTATATAAGTTTACAATAATTTAATAATAAACTAGCACAATCAAATATATATTTTTTTCGTTAGGTTCAGAAGGATTTTTGCGAAATTATTGCATACACAAATTTTCGCTTGCCTTATTCGGCAAGAAGTGTTGCTATTTAAGACAAAATCGCAAGTTTTACCTATTCGGCACGACATTATTATTTTTTATTATTAACACATCGGCCGTCTCCCACCAAGGCAGAGTGGTCCAAAAAAGAAAAACTTTCATCATTCACTCCATCACTGTCATGCCACAGGCGCGCTTACACTACAGTTATAGAACTGCAACATAAAAATAATATATATATATATATATATATATATATATATATATATATATATATATATATATATATATATATATATATATATATATATATAATGTGGGACCCATAGCCTCGAGAAGTGGATAAAAAGCTTCAAAAGAATATTTGGATTTCTTCCTGAAGCCATTTGAATATTCCACTTTTTGATATAAAGATGGAATATACAGCACACGAGGTGCTAGAGATACATGTCCAGTACACACTGTTACATGCCATATATATATATATATATATATATATATATATATATATATATATATATATATATATATATATATATATATATATATTATTTTTATTTTTATGTATTGATATGGGTGGCCTTATTGTCATGTATAAGGTCTTTGTTGTCTAGTTACTACTCGTGCTTCACTTCAAGGAGAGCGAGAAGACAACTTTTACACCACAAGACGGGCAGCAAACAGCTAGTACACTCTGGCTGAACCCTTGTAGAGAGCATCACTTCATCTGAGTTCATTTATTCCTTGAATAACTCAAGCCTGGAACATGTTCGTACAACATAATGACATTAATGAAATAAAATCAGTTGATCAAATGAAATTGCTGGCCCACAAATAGATCCAATTTTGTTCCATTCCTTATTTGTATATCTCATAACAATAAAAAGTTTTTTTAATGAGCTGAGTTAGGTAACACCTCTTAGCTTGTAAATAAAAGTAGGAACTCCTGACCTAAGACTGTAAAACCATTTTGTAAATATAGATAGATAGATAAAGGGATATATATATATATATATATATATATATATATATATATATAAGAGAGAGAGAGAGAGAGAGAGAGAGAGAGAGAGAGAGAGAGAGAGAGAGAGAGAGAGAGAGAGAGAGAGAGAGCAGAGCGAGAAGAGACAAAAATTAAAAGCAATATAGACGAAGCAGTAGAAGTAACAGGAAATGGCAATATGACTCAGAAGTTGTAAGACTATATTGACCAGGGACACACATAGAGATCTTATTGACCTACGACAAAAAAGACTTATTGACCAGGGACAAACATAAATCTTATTGACAAAGGAAAGACTAAATGACCAGGAACACAGGGTAGATTTAATGACCAGAGATAGACAGGAAGACTTATTGACCAGGAACAGAGAGAAAAACGTTTTGTACAAGGAAGACAGTGGAGACTTATTGACCTTGAACACATGGAAGACTTAAGGACCAAGGACAAACAAAGAAAACTTATTAACCTGGGACACATGGAAAACTTTTTGAAATGGTAAAAAATGGTACAAAATGGTATCCAGAAGAGAATTACAAAAAAAAATACTGACCGAGGCAAACAAGGAAGACTTATTTATGTACAGCATGTGTGAATGTGTGTGTGTGTGTGTGTGTGTGTGTGTGTGTGTATGCTCACCTAATTGTGGTTGCAGGGGTCGATACTCAGCTCCTGTCTCCTATGTGTGTGTTTGTGTCTTGCTGGCCTGATACCAGAAGAAATAAACGCGTTCTTCTTCGGTGCATTATTACATATCTTGAATCAGTAGAACGGGAAAATCGGACCCGTCGCGTTGGTAACACCTTCCGTCGTCTCACTGCCAAGGTGACAGACAGGAACATTCCAACAGAAGCTGCTAGTTTGCTTCAACCAAAGAAACTTGGCCTAGAGGTATGTCAGCTCAGTAAATCAGCGGCACGTGCCCTTATATCACGGACTTACCCGTTGTTAAACTAGGCTTCAAGAATGAGTTGAACATAAAAGTGATTCTGAATGCGCATCGAGAGCATGTCTGATATGTTAGTTTTCAGGCTATTAACATAACCCTCAAGAAAAAACTGAATGATCTGTAAAGGATTTAGCAGAGAATAAGCGATTGTAGCTTCTCAAAAGATGCCTAATCTTGCCCAAACTAAGCTGTTCCTTGAGGTATGCCCCCTTTGACAACCGCAAAATATTCAGGAGAGCACTAAATCTGTCACTGGAAGAACACCATTGGGATCAAGCAACACATCCAGTTGTAATAAGAAAAGTTCTCAAGGCAACACAGTATTCTTATCATCACAGTATTAATATCATCTCGTGTTGCATCCAGCGAGTTGTGTAGCAGGGCAGAGAGGTTTTCTTCGAGACTCTTCAAGCAGACCAACGTCTCCTAAAATCCACGAATAGTAGTTTTCGGATAGCCCATTCTTGAGATCAATGTTTAATTGATGTCTGACAATCTCGGGCACTCGCCTCAGCCCTAAGGCCATTAGCATTGGTGAAGTTCTTGCTTAGCTCTCCCCATTCTCAATGAATACAAGAGTATCTGCGTCAGACCAGCTTGCGCACCATGGTCTTCTCTGCCAAACATCAAAAGTTAATAATGTAAGACACGAATAGGTCAAAGATATCATCAAGCAAATTTCGCCAGAGCCTATTTATTGTTCTTCATAGTGGAAACCCCAGCTAACCAGACTTGATTGCAGTCTGAAACCATGGAGAAACGGTAAGATGATAGATAATGCAGAATCATAGTTGTGCCGACTTCTACCTTCCATACGTCGAAGCTGAAAATGGTGGTGTTGCTAGTTTCAGAAAGACGTAGATAACCCTCAAATACAGGGGCCTACAGATTCGCTCTAAGAGATTGGGAGACTCTTGGATAATGGGAAAAGTGCACTTTCATGCTCCTTCAAGAGTTAAGTTATAAATTTGTCATAAAGCTAAAAACTCCAGAGCGACCACCTTTGTTTTTTCAGAGATTCAACTTTGCGATCCAGAGAGAAAATGCCTGGAACAATCTGGGTACACAGCTTATCTCTGGGATCTATGCAAAGTGTTAGAAATATTATATATATATATATATATATATATATATATATATATATATATATATATATATATATATATATATATATATATATATATATATATATATCATATCGTGCTGAATAGATATTACTAGTCAGTTAGCAAGTACTCATTTAAAATTAAGTCCTTTTTAAAACAATTCTCTTATACATTAATGCTTATGTAAAAAATAATAATTTTGTACGAAAAGAACCTTAGAAAACTTACATAACCTTATTATAACAAGTGCAATTTAATTTAGCCTAATCCAACTAAATATATTTTAGATATGTTTACTATAATTTAATAATAAAGACACACAATGAAATATATTTTTTCCGTTAGGTTCAGAATGATTTTTGCGAAATTATTGCATACACAAATTTTCGCTTCTCTGATTCGGCAAGAAGAGCGTTACTATCTAAGCCAGAATCGCAAGTTTTACCTATTCAGTACGACATATATATGTATATATATATATATATATATATATATATATATATATATATATATATATATATATATATATATATATATATATATATATGTCGTGCCGATTAGGTAAAACTGGTCAATTAGCAAGAACTCATTTAAAATTAAGTCCTTTCTAAAATTTTCTCTTATGCGTTTAAAGACATATTTTTTTCATTTATGTTAATGTAAGAATTTATAATTTTGTACCAAGAGAAACTTTGAAAACCTACCTAACCTTATTACAACAAGCGCAATTTAATTTAGCCTAACCCAACTAAATATATTTTAGATACGTTAACATTAATTTAATAATAAACAAACACAATGAAACATATTTTTTTCGTTATGTTCAGAATGATTTTGGCGAAATTATTGCATACACAAATTTTCACTTGTCTTATATAGCAAGGTGAGCGTTGCTATTTAAGCCAAAATCGCAAGTTTTACCTAATCGGCACGACATATATATATAAGTACATACATACATATATACATATACACATATGTACACATTTCACCCAACTCTCATATTTGCATATTTCCAAGAGTTATTTTTATTTGTGTGTGTGTCTCTCATTCGATCTCTTCCTTCAGTGTTTGTTTTCCTATTTCACCTCGTTCTCTATCTCTCTTTCTATGTATGTATATGCAATACATATTACTAGTACCTTCGTCCCCAAGTAAAGGGGTGAAGTTGCTTGGTATCTCCCTGATACTTCCCAAAATTGGTATCATAAAGCAGGTTCAAATATACTTGCCTCAATGTAGCCTGCTGATGTTCGATATATGCTTTGCTGCTTCCTTAGTTTCACCTCATTGAATATTCTAAAAAAATAGGTTGAAAATATGTTCGTGGGGAATTTTTTAAAATTGGAGGTCTTTTACATTCACTTTCATACAGTTTAGCGCCTCCAAGAATAACCAGTCAATGAATGAAAGTTAACAAGACTGTCCTGAAGGGACCTTCTTTAGCAATTCTGGACAAATACCCCATACAGCCCGTTAGATTAATTATTATTATTATTATTATTATTATTATATATATATATATATATATATATATATATATATATATATATATATATATATATATATATATATATATATGTCGTGCCGATTAGGTAAAACTGGTCAATTAGCAAGAACTCATCTAAAATTAAGTCCTTTCTAAAATTTTCTCTTATACGTTTAAAGATATATTTTTTTTCATTTATGTTAATGTAAGAATTTATAATTTTGTACCAAGGGAAACTTTGAAAACCTACCTAACCATATTACAACAAGCGCAATTTAATTTAGCCTATCCCAACTAAATATATTTTAGATACGTTAACATTAATTTAATAATATACAAACACAATGAAATATATTTTTTTCGTTATGTTCAGAATGATTTTGGCGAAATTATTGCATACACAAATTTTCGCTTGTCTTATATGGCAAGGTGAGCGTTGCTATTTAAGCCAAAATCGCAAGTTTTACCTAATCGGCACGACATATATATATATATATATACATGTATAAATATTTTTATTTTTTTTAAATTATAGAATGGGGTCCACCTCTAGTGCAAATTGTGGGACCCATAGCCTCGGAGAAGTGGATAAAAAGGCTTCAAGGAAGAATATTTGGATTTCTTCCTGATGCCATTTGAATATACCACTTCTCCTACCACCCCATCCTATATACACACATACATACATATAAATGTTTTATTAATAGACAGAATACATTTATAGAAAACACAAACATGAACATGAATACAATGGTACAATATGTCAAAGATTATGAATCTCCTCCAGTTCCTCCGAAGCCGGACGCGAGCCAAGTATGCAGCATGCATTTCCCCTCTGGATGGCCACGCTGAGACGCTGGAACATGAACGTGGCTGCCCTTGGGTCCCTGGTGGTGTCGATGAGTCTGGAACCCAGTTCTTTAAGGAAACGTGTTGCATTTTTTCCCCACGCTCCCAAGGTCTCTGATCCCACTGGGACAAATTTATACTGTTGGCTTATGTCCCTGTACTTGCCGATTTTGTACTCCTCTCTGTGGTCAGCAGCTCCTCCCTGTCGCCCAACACTGTGAGGGATGTAGGTGTCAGCCAGTGTCGACACACAGGTATAATCCCATGCTAAGAGCTTGCCATTCTTCCAAGGATAGATAGTGATCCCGTCGGGGCAGTTTGCTGGGTTGTGGGCGTTGTTGGCTGCTAGTGATCGAGGCTCTCTCTCGGCTGGGCATCCAGCTGTAGCAATGGTTCTCTTTATGATGTCGTTGACCTAATTGTGTCTTGCATGCCAACCCTTGGTTTTAGGACAGTTAAGACCATGTAGACCATATTGGTTGGCTTGCGCATCGCTGCAAATACACGTATATTCCGTGTGAATAGGGGCAGCAAGGCGCAGAGCCACTGCAATATGAAGGGTCTTAGGGTCCAGGCGTGTTCCCATGGCCGAAATGGGAACTGTTTGGAGGAAGTCCCCAGAGTGATGTGCACTCACGGCTAGGAGACGGGCAGTCTCCCTGTCTGATGTTACGGCCCTGAGCATATTGGCAAGTATCTTTTCAGCGATGGGGCCGTCCCAGCTTGACTGTTTGTAGGCCAGTTCTTCACTAGGTTTTGGTGTTGGAGCAGCAAGAGTCTCCCATTCAGTGATGGCACTGGTGTAGCTAGGGTTCTGTATTCCTGCTGAATCACTGAGGTTGTCTGGAAGAATTTGTTTTATTAGCTCATTTGATGCTATGGAAGAGGATAAGAAGGCTGGTAGGGCAATCTGGGATGATTTGCGTACTCCCAGCCCCCCAAGTCTGACTGGAAGTGAGGCTTGCAACCATTGTCCCTTCGAGGGAAAGATTCAATACACTCTCTAGCATGGTCTTGAGGAGAGAGTCGTATTCCTCGAGTTTCGGGCTGTTGAAGGCTGGGGAGCATCTCAGGAAGTATGTAAGTTTTGGGATTGACAGGCACCTGGTGAGTAGGTAGAAGGCATCATGTGTATCGATGTCTTTCATCCTACCTTCCATCATCCTGAGGTCGGAGATTTTTTTTTCCAGGACCAGATCGATGGCATTGGGCCCAAGAGGAGCACCGAGGAGAGTGCTGTTGGCTGGATCGATGGCTCGTGCCCCTGGTAAAACAGCCCTAATGTCCTGGATCATCTGTGGATTGGTGGAAACTATCTCACATTTGGTGGAGTTTAAAGATAGGCCCAGGCTACCTACCATATCTTTAATTTTCCTGATGTCTCCTAGGAGAGATTGTGTAGTGCCATCTAAGGTGCCATCATCCAAGAACCAGATATTGATCTCACTGGACAATGCTTCTGTGACATCCTTGATGGCTAGACAGAATAGAAAGGGAGCAAGAGGGTCCCCCGGTTGCACACCCTCACACGAGTCAATTTCATGGTCCCCAAACAAAAGTTTAGAAGCCACACTATAGCACGATTCTATGAAGGGATAGAGGGAAGGAAAGTGCCTAGAAACTGCTTGGAGAGCAGCCTCCCTTCTGACTGAGTTGAAAGCATTGGCAAAGTCCAATTTGATTAAGGCTTTTTCATTGGACATGTTTTGATGTATACTCGTGCTGCATGGGCAGCTGCTTCACAGCCTTGTTGAACACCAAAACCGAGCTGGGTTGGTTTCAACATTGAGGCAGCATCTTGACTCACCCTTCGTACTGCAGCCTTGGCAACTAGGCGCCGAAGGGTGTTGCCCACTGCAATGGGCCTGATTCCTCCATCCTTTTTCCGGAGGGCACACAGTGAGGCACCAAAGAAAAGGGGTCTAATGGCCTGTGGGACACTACCAGCCAGGCACCCATTGGAAAATTTGGTGAGTTCAGACAACAATCTCTCAGAGACCTCATTTATTTATCTACGCTCAAACTACTCTTTGAAATTTATAATAGATATTCCCATTCCAATTAAATTTTTAGTTTCCTAATAGGAAATAAGTAGTTAATGAATTACGAGAGAAATTTTTAAAGTAATTATAGCGAGAGACTGTATTTTAGACGTGAGGTGTCATGACCTCGCAGTCAAGACTCGGATCTTATAAACATAGTTCAAGTTAGGTGACAATTCCGTCTCGCAAAATGGATTTAAATCACGGAAAGGGCTTTCCTCATTGAAATATTATATGGACAAATACCAGGATGTGAAGAATAGACAGGAATGTGGAGATGAACGTGATGGCATCAGTAGTATCCATCATATTGTAAACTCCATGATCTCCTCCGTTTATCTGCACCAGCCAGGAACGTAATCCTCTACATTCATTTTTATCTACAACTTGAAAGACCTTGATAGGTGTAGGTATAGTGGAATGGAACTTGGGTGACAACCTAGGAGGAACATCGCCCACAATACACGGTGAGCCTAGTGACCAACCATATTTCGACTGTTTTTAACATATGTATTTATTATCCTTTGTAATCATTATTTTATTAATTTACATATTGTTTGTTAATTGATACGAGATATAATGAACACCAGTTAATACCTATGCAATTAAATATAAAAGATCCTTCAAATAAACGAGTAGTTCAAGCTTCTTCAGCATCCTTATATATTAATTATATATATATATATATATATATATATATATATATATATATATATATATATATATATATATATATATATATATATAAATCGTGCCGATTAGGTAAAACTTGCGATTTTGGCTTAAATAGCAACGCTCATCCTTGCCATATAAGACATATGAAAATTTGTGTATGCAATAATTTCGCCAAAATCATTCTGAACATAACGAAAAAATATATTTCATTGTGTTTGTTTATTATTAAATTAATGTTAACGTATCTAAAATATATTTAGTTGGGTTAGGCTAAATTAAATTGCGCTTTTGTAATAAGGTTAGGTAGGTTTTCAAAGTTTCTCTTAGTATAAAATTATAAATTCTTACATTAACATAAATGAAAAAATATATTTTTAAACGTATAAGAGAAAACATTAGAAAGGACTGAAATTTAAATGAGTTCTTGCTAATTGACCAGTTTTACCTAATCGGCACGACATATATATATATATATATATATATATATATATATATATATATATATATATATATATATATATATATATATATATATATATATATATATAATTATATATAATTAATATAAGGATGCTGAAGAGAAGCTTGAACTACTCGTTTATTTGAAGGATCTTTTATATTTAATTGCATAGGTATTAACTGGTGTTCATTATATTCGTATCAATTAACAAACTGGGCTGCTGGCTCTTGCATTTTGCCTCCTTTGTTCACCGTGTTGTACACTTACTTTACATTACTGTACATATTGTAAATAGTGTACATATTGTAAACACCAGCTGTTAAGTAAAGGACACAAATGCAACTAATGAGACATTAGTTGCATTTGCGTCCTTTACTTAACATATTGTCGGTAATTCTACCAATATTAATACAATCACCAGCTTGTCTATTTGGTGAAGAAAATACAAGTCAAATACTGTTGTTAAGTTTTGATTGCTCCACTTTCATCCCATTACGATCAGGTACGCAGACCATATTACTCCTGTGTTCGTAACACACAGAGATGTTAGGAAGTATTTCTTCAGTCATAGAGTTGTCAGTGGAACAATCTGGTGAGTGAGGTAGTTGAGGCAGGATCCATACATAGCTTTAATAAATAATAATAATAATAATAATAATAATAATAATAATAATAATAATAATAATAATAATAATAATAATAATAATAATAATATCTTTATTTACTACAAGTACATGTACATGGTAAACAGGCCTAGCTGACATCAGTGACATACTACTATATAGAAAGTCCCTTGTTATGCTGAGCATTTCGGGCAGATTAGGTCAGTGTCCTAGGATGCGACTCACACCAGTTGACTAACACCCAGGTACCCATTTTACTGATGGGGAACATAGAAAACAGGTGTAAAGAAACACGCCCAATGTTTCTGCTCTGGCTGGGAATCGAACCCAGGCCCTCGCCGTGTGAAGCGAGAGCTTTAGCCACAAGACCACCAGAGCCCCAAATAAAAGATACGATAAAGCTTATGGAGCAGGGAGAGAGTGGAATTAGTAGCGACCAGCGAAGAGGGGCCAGGAGCTCTGAATCGATCTCTGCAACCACAAATAGGTAAGCACAAATAGGTGAGTACACACACACATACACAACATGCGCACACACAAACACAAACACACACATTCATACGCAAGTGAATCGAATAAATACCACAGTAAACTTACATCTGGCAAATCTAAGGTTTGTTTTTAGAAGCCTTTAAGAAGGAAACATTCACACTTACAAAGGCCCATATTAGAGTATGAAGTATGACACCCACACCTCATCAAGTATGTTAAGAAACAAGAGAAAATACACAGGTTCGCAATGAGATTCATCCCGGTGCTTAGGGGTATGTTGTATAAGTAGAGATTACGGGGGTAAATCTGACTACATTAGAAGAAAGAAAGACAGATTTCGAAAGACAGGAAGAGAAGCACTAGGGTACTGCTCCAATGTGAAACATAGATGCGTCACGAGGATGTTAGAATGTGTTTCGTTAGCCTTAGAGTGGTCAGGAAGTGGAGCTTCCTGGAGAGTAAAGTGGTGGAGATAGTTTTAAGACAAAGTATGATGTGGGGTCTCGAAACCATGAGTGACCCATGAAGCTACCAGCAAAGAGGCTGGGCTAGGAGATGGGACTTGACTCCTGCAAACACTTATTACTCAGTACAGTTAGGTGAGCGCGCGCTAACACACACACACACACACTCACACTCATACATTCACATTCACACACTCACATTCACACTCACATTCACACTCACATTCACGCTCATACACACACATTCACACTCACACACACGCACACACACCAGATCTTTAACAAACATGAGCTGCAATTTTTTATCTTGGGAGGTGGTGTTTATGCGAGAGGAAGGTAAATACTAAGGCTGCGGTGCCTGACAAAGCATGTAGTGGGAGAAAGACCAAGAAGGTTGATAGAAGTGGATGGATGGAGGAACCGGGATGGAGAAAAGAAGAGAAAGGAGGGAGGAGAGGGATATTTAGGGGAATGGAATAAGGGACATGAAATGAACTGGAATTACGAAAGAAGAGGGAAGAATAGTAGTGGTAGGAAGAGAAGAAAAACTTAGAAGGGAAGTGGACGGAGGGAGAGAAGATATGAGCGAGGAGGGGAGAGGAGAATGTACATGGATACATGGGATTACATTGGATAGGCAGATCCTAGAAGACTCCACAGTTTATGTGGAGGCTTTATGGTGAGGAGTAGCTGCAGCCTTGGCATATTCAATGGTCTCTAGATATTTAAGATCTGAAGCGAACTGTATACTGAAAGAATATCACTAATTCTGGCTCCATTATACAGGTATTAAATAGAAAATGTGGAAGAAGAATTTGAGTTCATCTGCTATTATTATTATTGCCATCAACGCCCTACTACTACTACTACTACGACTACTACTACTACTACGACTGCTATTATTCCATGGGAGGATCACTGTCACCTGATCATACTAACATACGCTGCTGTAGAAAATACAGGTTTTGGTATCCACGTGGTTTGTTATGGTTGGTGGTGATAATGTAACTGTGGTAAAGGTTTTTGTTTTCATATGGTTATAATGGTTAGCCTTGAAATTATTGGTCGAAGTAGTTAGTCGTACTAAAGTTTTTATCCATTAGATGTGCTTGTAGTGGCTTAAGCGGTTACTCAGCGTGTGATATGACACTTTTAGATGATCGTTAACTGTGACGTGGTTGTGAATAAGAAATGATGAGTTGGTTGTGTCGTGTTCGTTACAAATGCGGTGGTGTTTGTGTCGTGCTTGTGATGAATGCGGTGAGGTGTTTGTGGCGTGCTCATGACAAATGCAGTGAGGTATTTGTGTCGTGCTTGTGACGAATGCAGTGAGGCGTTTGTGTAGTGCTCGTGACAGAGGCGTAAAGTGATCGTGATAGTCATGAGGTGATGTAGTCGTGACGTAGTCTCCTTGTGATCGTGACGTAGCCCTGACGCAGTTTTAACATTGTTTGTTCTGTTAAATGGAATATTGAAGTTCTTCGACCTTTAACCTTTCCATGAATAGATGAAGTTCCCTCTTCGAGGGGTCTTGATCCAGGGTATCGACTACTCTCTCAACTCTGTATTGATCTATCAGGCTGGTCCAACTTTTTGTACAGACTGGGCAACTTCAGAACTAATCTTATAAGTTGATATATTATATATATATATTATATATATTATAAACACATCGGCCGTTTCCCACCAAGGCAGGGTGGCCCAAAAAATTAAAACTTTCATCATCATTCACTCCATCATTGTCTTGCCAGAGGGGTGTTTACACTACAGTTATAAAACTGCAACATTAACACCCCTCCTTCACAGTGCAGACACTCTACTTCCTATCTCCAGGACTCAAGTCCGGCCTGCCGGTTTCCCTGCATCCCTACATAAATGTTACCTTGCTCACACTCCAGCAGCATGTCAAATCCTATAAACCATTTGTCTCCATTCACTCCTATCAAATACACTCACGCATGCTTGCTGGAAGTCCAAGCCCTTCGCACACAAAACCTCCTTTACCCCTTCCCTCCAACTTTTCTTAGACCGACCCCTACCCTGCCTTCCCTCCACTACAGATTTATACACTCTTGAAGTCACTATTTTGTTCCATACTCTCTATATGTCCGAACCACCTCAACAACCCCTCCTGAGCCCTCTGAATAATAGTTTTAGTAATCTATCACCTCCTCCTAATTTCCAAACTAAGAATTTTCTGCATTATATTCACACCACACATTGATCTCAGACATGACATCTCCATTGTCTCCAGCCTTCTCCTTGTTGCAACATTGACCACCTATGCTTCACACCCATATAAGTGTTGGTATATCTATACTCTCATACATTCCCCTCTTTGCTTCCACGGACAAAGTTCTTTGTCTCCACAGACTCCTAAGTGCACCACTCACGCTTTTCCCCTCATCAATCCTATGATTCACCTCATCCTTCATAGAACCATCTGCTGACACGTTCACTCCTAAATATCTGAATATATTCACCTCCTCCATACTCTCCCTCCAATCTGATATCCAATCTTTCGTCACCTAATTTATATATATAAAATGGGGTCCACGTCTAGTGCAAATTGTGGGACTCAGCCTCTGAGAAGTGGATAAAAAGGCTTCGAAGAAAAATATTTGGATTTCTTCCTGAAGCCATTTGAATATTCCACTTCACATACCACCCATCTTTTAACTTTTTTTACCAATAGGTATAAGAACATAAGAAAGAAGGAACACTGTAGCAGGCCTACTGGCCCATGCGAGGCAAGTCCAAGTCTCCAACAGGCATAAGCCAATGCCCCGACCCAGCCAGGTCAGGTTACATTCACTTAAGGAAGGAGCACTGCATCTGACCTAGTAGTACAAGCTAGTCACGACCAACTCACACCCAACCGCACCCACTCATATAATTATCTAGCCGACCACCTGGAGCTACCATCTCCAGGTAGTCAGGTCACTACCACTTAAGGAATTAGTACGGCAACTGACCTGGTAGTACAAGCTAGTCAGGTCCAAACTCACACCCACCCACACCCACTCATGTATTTATCTAACCTATTTTTAAAATTACACAACGTCTTAACATCTATTACGGTACTCGGGAGTTTGTTCCACTCATCCACAACTCTATTACCAAACCAGTGCTTTCCTATATCCTTCCTAAATCTGAACTTTTCCAACTTGAAACCATTGCTGCGAGTCCTGTCTTGGCTGGATATTTTCAGCACGCTATTTACATCCCCTTTATTTATTCCTGTTTTCCATTTATACACCTCAATCATATCCCCCCTAATTCTACGCCTTTCTAGAGAGTGCAGATTCAGGGCCCTCAGTCTATCCTCATAGGGAAAATTTCTGATACATGGGATCAACTTTGTCATCCTCCTCTGTACGTTTTCCAGAGCATTTATATTCATTCTGTAATACGGTGACCAGAACTGTGCAGCATAATCTAAATGAGGCCTAACCAAAGATATATAGAGTTGAAGAACAACCTGAGGACTTCTATTATTTATACTTCTTGATATGAAGCCAAGGATTCTGTTAGCTTTATTGCGAACACTTATGCACTGTTGTCTTGGCTTCAGATTACTACTAACCAGAACTCCTAAATCCTTCTCGCAATCACAAGTAATAAGGTCTACATTATTCAGTTTATATGTGGCATGGTTATTGTCCTGCCCAACATTTAGAACTTTGCATTTGTTTACATTAAACTGCATCTGCCACTTCTCCGACCACTGCATCAGTCTATTCAAATCATCCTGGAGTGCTCTAATGTCCTCATTTGAATGAATTGGACGGCCTATTTTGGTGTCATCAGCAAATTTACTTATGTTGCTATTTATTCCCTCATCTATGTCGTTTATGTAAATTGTAAACAACAGGGGGCCCAAAACTGACCCCTTTGGAACACCGCTTGAGACGTGCCCCCATTCTGATTTCTCTCCATTTATGCAAACTCTCTGCCGCCTATTTGTCAACCATGCCTCTACCCAGGAAAAATTTCTCCTATTCCGTGTGCCTTAAGTTTCCCCAGTAGCCTCTGATGTGGAACTTTATCGAAAGCCTTACTGAAGTCCATATACACAATATCATATTCATTAATGATCTACCTCCTCAAACACCTTAGTGAAAAAGTTAGTAAATTCGTAAGACA
>WNWK01013112.1:0-56626 GCA_009830355.1 Cherax destructor | reverse complement strand
CACAATACCCTGGGATGAAACACTTCACAATACCCTGGGATGAAACACTTCACAATACCCTGGGTTGAAACACTTCACAATACCCTGGGATGAAACACTTCACAATACCCTGGGTTGAAACACTTCACAATACCCTGGGATGAAACACTTCACAATACCCTGGGATGAAACACTTCACAATCAACTCAGAATTTGAAGAGAAGTTTATAGCCGACGAGTCACTTTTAACAACGTCCAATGTTCGGTGTTTACAATTTGTGTTTCAGTGTTTCAACACGTTGTTGAAGCTGCAATATGCACCAGCACTTATCCACATGTTGCTCTGCTAGTCCACTTGTGTTACTGAAACTAGACTCTTCAAGGGTGCCTTGATGGTGACGGGCTCTAAATACAAGGAACTGGAGCTACCCACCTCTTTCTCGGATCAACCTAAACTGCTTTCTGTTGCCCAGAAGAAGTATTACCCTTACGGGCTCAGCGCGTTCTATGACTATAATGTTAATACTGAAAAACAAAATTGCATTAATGTTGGTGCAGACCCGAAATATTTTCACGAGGGACCAGGCAGAAAGGCGACAGAATGACCAATGAAAGACGATGAACTTAGTGGAATTTGGTAGTGAGGTGACGAGGACATCACGAGACTCAGGTCTTGACCAGCATCCTGCTCTTGTAGGCATTAATTTCAGGGTGAACACTGAGGACCAGTCTCTTCAGTGTTTCCACAGAAGACATTGTTAAGACTTTTTCTAACCTGTGTTCCAGGAAACACACTCAGAGCGATATCTGGGTATCACCAATAATTTATGTCTTTAACTGAATTGAAAAGTGACAAGGACACCAGCTATAAGTGACAAAAGCACCAGCTACAAGTGACAAGGACACCAGCTATAAGTGACAAAATCACCTGCTAGAAGTGATAAAAACACCAGCTACAAGTGACAAAAACACCAGCTATAAGTGACAAAAGCACCAGCTACAAGTGACAAGGACACCAGCTATAAGTGACAAAATCACCTGCTAGAAGTGATAAAAACACCAGCTACAAGTGACAAAAACACCAGCTACAAGTGACAAAATCACCTGCTAGAAGTGATAAAAACACCAGCTACAAGTGACAAAATCACCTGCTAGAAGTGACAAAATCACCTGCTAGAAGTGATAAAAACACCTGCTAGAAGTGACAAAAACACCAGCTACAAGTGACAAAATCACCTGCTAGAAGTGATAAAAACACCTGCTAGAAGTGACAAAAACACCAGCTACAAGTACCAAAATATGCTAAGAATTGAAAAAACACCTAGCTAAAGTGACAAAACACCAGCTACAAGTGACAAAATCACCTGCTAGAAGTGATAAAAACACCTGCTAGAAGTGACAAAAACACCAGCTACAAGTGACAAAATCACCTGCTAGAAGTGATAAAAACACCTGCTAGAAGTGACAAAAAACACCAGCTACAAGTGACAAAATCACCTGCTAGAAGTGATAAAAACACTCATGCTAAAGTGACAAAATCACCTGCTAAAGTGATAAAATCACCTGCTAGAAGTGATAAAAACACCAGCTACAAGTGACAAAATCACCTGCTAGAAGTGATAAAAACACCTGCTACAAGTGACAAAATCACCTGCTAGAAGTGATAAAAACACCTGCTAGAAGTGACAAAAACACCTGCTACAAGTGGTAACCTCAAACTACAAAAATTAATAATTTAGATAGTAACACAGCGCATTCAAAAATGCCCATCTGCTCGGAAAAATGCCCAAAATGTCGAATTTCTACAATTTCCGGCTTATCCCATTCTGGAATCCCAGAGCGACGCAAGACGGTCATTATGACTCATTAATTGCTGGTAAGGTGTTTGTACCAACATTCAAGGTGAAGAATGTTGCTGAGGTAAGTGAACGACAGGTGGATGTACTTCATTCAGTGTCTCACGACCCGAGGTTCCAGTAACTTTCCAATAACAGTAAGTCTAAATGCAGCTATAGACATCTATATGTCTCACCACAACAACTAAGGCTCACTACTATAACATTCTCACCACAACAACTAAGGCTCACTACTATAACATTCTCACCATCACAATTAAAAGTCTCCATTACAACAGTCTTCCATCACGACTTATAACCTACTCTACATGCTACACTGACCACAATTAAAAGTTATTGCTAAATATATGAACAGCAGAGCCAAGATTGATTAAAAACGAGTTGCTAGTCAACCTGCATACCCCTGCAGCTAGCCAGCCTGCATACCCCTGCAGCTAGCCAGCCTGCATACCCCTGCAGCTAGCCAGCCTGCATACCCCTGCAGCTCACCCCAACCCTGCATAGCCACCTGCAACCTGCAGCTAGCCAGCCTGCATACCCCTGCAGCTAGCCAGCCTGCATACCCCTGCAGC
The DNA here is from genome assembly GCA_009830355.1 of Cherax destructor. Lineage (NCBI taxonomy): Eukaryota > Metazoa > Arthropoda > Malacostraca > Decapoda > Parastacidae > Cherax > Cherax destructor. The sequence goes on along the minus strand of WNWK01013112.1, from coordinate 54,219 downwards.
TAGCCAGCCTGCATACCCCTGCAGCTAGCCAGCCTGCATACCCCAGCAGCTAGCCAGTCTGCATATCACTGCATTCATCACGGATATATACAAGGTGAGGTGCGTTTCTCCGGGGTGTAATGTACACTGAGAGTTTACATTAATGTTAGTCCTTGAATGATGGTATAACAAGTTGCATGCAGCCTGCAGGAACCTCGTTCAATCTGTAGACTTTTAGCCTGATGAAGGAGGCAGCTTCACCAGACAAGATGCTCCTTGTTATACCACTGTTGTACCAACATTGTTCAGTGTTATACCATTGTTGTACCAACATTGTTCAGTGTTATACCACTTTGTTGTACCAATAATGTTCAGTGTTATACAACACTGTTGTACCAACATTGTTCAGTGTTATACCAGTCTGTTGTACCAACATTGCAATATATACTTCTTATGATTATTGTATTAAGCTGTATTAGCCTAATATAATGTATCTGGGATCAGTTTCAAGACTTTTTTTCCTACCCTCGCAGCCGGGCTGGGGCCACGCTTTTCTGCTGATTGCCTGTTCAACCAGGCTATTGCTCTTGGCTGTCCGCTAACCCACATATCCATCACAGCCTGACCCATCTGACACCTGGCGGAGGTGGAGAGCCAGTTTCTTCTTGAATACTTCTATAATTGTTCGGGCAATAGTTCTGATATTAGGAATCTCTTCTTTGCTTCCAGTACTTTGAAGTGTTCCCAGTAGTTTAAATACTTTTTTTGGTTCTGTACAGACAGTAAACAAGTTATAAATGTTTCTCACCTCTAGCGTCTCTCCTGCCTTGTACGGAGACGTCAACATCGATCAATACAATAAACGAGAGAGCACAAGTGATTTATATAACTTCACCACTGGAATAGAAATGCTGTGTTAATCTCACATATAACTAACATGCGCTGGTAGCTTCATGGGAACATACAGGATGCAATGTTAGACTTATGCAAATGAGGGTAATGTAATCCATGCTTCACGGGAAAATGAATTATGCAATGGTGCCTCATATTACGAGTAATGCAGCGCTGGCCTCATACAAACCTGGAGGCAATAGTTTATCCCACACAAGCAAAGATCCAGACAATGTTAGACTTCACAGACACAGAACAAGACAATGTTAGACTTCACAGACACAGAACAAGACAATGTTAGACTTCACAGACACAGAACAAGACAATGTTAGACTTCACAGACACAGAACAAGACAATGTTAGACTTCACAGACACAGAACAAGACAATGTTAGACTTCATAGACACAGAACAAGACAATGTTAGACTTCACAGACACAGATCAAGACAATGTTAGACTTCACAGACACAGATCAAGACAATGTTAGACTTCACAGACACAGAACAAGACAATGTTAGACTTCATAGACACAGAACAAGACAATGTTAGACTTCACAGACACATAACAAGACAATGTTAGACTTCATAGACACATAACAAGACAATGTTAGACTTCACAGACACAGAGCAAGACAATGTTAGACTTCATAGACACAAACAAGACAATGTTAGACTTACAGACACAACAAGACAATGTTAGACTTCACAGACACAGAACAAGACAATGTTAGACTTCACAGACACAGAACAAGACAATGTTAGACTTCACAGACACAGAACAAGACAATGTTAGACTTCACAGACACAGAACAAGACAATGTTAGACTTCATAGACACATAACAAGACAATGTTAGACTTCACAGACACAGATCAAGACAATGTTAGACTTCACAGACACAGAACAAGACAATGTTAGACTTCATAGACACATAAGCAAGACAATGTTAGACTTCACAACACAGATCAAGACAATGTTAGACTTACAGAACAGATAAGACAATGTTAGACTACACAGACACAGAACAAGACAATGTTAGACTTCACAGACACAGAGCAAGACAATGTTAGACTTCACAGACACAGAGCAAGACAATGTTAGACTACACAGACACAGATTTGTTTGCAGTAGTGTTGTTGCGATTTCATGAGCATGTTCAGTTTATCTCAAACAGGTAGTACCAGTTACCACAGTAGTGTAGTACCTTACAACAGATGAAGACATGTTATCCTACAGCATGTAGTACCAGTTATCTTGCAAGTGAGACAGTTATCCTGCAGTAGTGTAGTACCAGTTATCTGCATAGTGTAGTACCAGTATCCTCCAGCAGTGTAGTACCAGTTATCCTGCAGCAGTGTAGTACCAGTTATCCTGCAGCAGTGTAGTACCAGTTATACTGCAGCAGTGCAGTACCAGTTATCCTGCAGTAGTGTAGTACCAGTTATCTTGCAGTAGTGTAGTACCAGTTATCCTGCAGTAGTGTAGTACCAGTTATCTTGCAGTAGTGTAGTACCAGTTATCCTGCAGTAGTGTAGTACCAGTTATCCTGCAGTAGTGTAGTACCAGTTATCCTGCAGTAGTGTAGTACCAGTTATCCTGCAGTAGTGTAGTACCAGTTATCCTGCAGCAGTGTAGTACCAGTTATCTTGCGAAGTAGTGTAGTACCAGTTATCCTGCAGTAGTGTAGTACCAGTTATCCTCAGCAGTGTAGTACCAGTTATCCTGCAGAGTGTAGTACCAGTTATCCTGCAGTAGTGTAGTACCAGTTATTCTGCAGTAGTGTAGTACCAGTTATCCTGCAGCAGTGTAGTACCAGTTATCCTGCAGCAGTGTAGTACCAGTTATCTGCAGCAGTGTAGTACCAGTTATACTGCAGCAGTGTAGTACCAGTTATCCTGCAGTAGTGTAGTACCAGTTATCCTGCAGCAGTGTAGTACCAGTTATCTTGCAGTAGTGTAGTACCAGTTATCCTGCAGTAGTGTAGTACCAGGTATCCTCCAGCAGTGTAGTACCAGTTATCCTGCAGCAGTGTAGTACCAGTTATACTGCAGCAGTGTAGTACCAGTTATCCTGCAGTAGTGTAGTACCAGGTATCCTCCAGCAATGTAGTACCAGTTATCCTGCAGCAGTGTAGTACCAGTTATACTGCAGCAGTGTAGTACCAGTTATTCTGCAGTAGTGTAGTACCAGTTATCCTGCAGTAGTGTAGTACCAGGTATCCTTCAGCAGTGTAGTACCAGTTATCCTGCAGCAGTGTAGTACCAGTTATACTGCAGCAGTGTAGTACCAGTTATTCTGCAGTAGTGTAGTATCAGTTATCCTACAGTAGTGTAGTACCAGTTATCCTGCAGCAGTGTAGTACCAGTTATACTGCAGCAGTGTAGTACCATTTATTCTGCAGTAGTGTAGTACCAGTTATCCTGTAGCAGTGTAGTACCAGTTATTCTGCAGTAGTGTAGTACCAGTTATCCTGCAGCAGTGTAGTACCAGTTATCCTGCAGCAGTGTAGTACCAGTTATACTGCAGCAGTGTAGTACCAGTTATTCTGCAGTAGTGTAGTACCAGTTATACTGCAGCAGTGTAGTACCAGTTATTCTGCAGTAGTGTAGTACTAGTTATCCTGCAGCAGTGTAGTACCAGTTATTCTGCAGTAGTGTAGTACCAGTTATACTGCAGCAGTGTAGTACCAGTTATCCTGCAGCAGTGTAGTACCAGTTATCCTGCAGCAGTGTAGTACCAGTTATACTGCAGCAGTGTAGTACCAGTTATCCTGTAGCAGTGTAGTACCAGTTATTCTGCAGTAGTGTAGTACCAGTTATCCTGCAGCAGTGTAGTACCAGTTATCCTGCAGCAGTGTAGTACCAGTTATACTGCAGCAGTGTAGTACCAGTTATTCTGCAGTAGTGTAGTACCAGTTATACTGCAGCAGTGTAGTACCAGTTATTCTGCAGTAGTGTAGTACTAGTTATCCTGCAGCAGTGTAGTACCAGTTATTCTGCAGTAGTGTAGTACCAGTTATACTGCAGCAGTGTAGTACCAGTTATCCTGCAGCAGTGTAGTACCAGTTATCCTGCAGCAGTGTAGTACCAGTTATACTGCAGCAGTGTAGTACCAGTTATCCTGCAGTAGTGTAGTACCAGTTATCCTGCAGCAGTGTAGTACCAGTTATCCTGCAGCAGTGTAGTACCAGTTATTCTGCAGTAGTGTAGTACCAGTTATCCTGCAGCAGTGTAGTACCAGTTATCCTGCAGTAGTGTAGTACCAGTTATCCTGCAGCAGTGTAGTACCAGTTATCCTGCAGCAGTGTAGTACCAGTTATCCTGCAGCAGTGTAGTACCAGTTATCTGCAGTAGTGTAGTACCAGTTATACTGCAGCAGTGTAGTACCAGTTATCCTGCAGCAGTGTAGTACCAGTTATCCTGCAGCAGTGTAGTACCAGTTATACTGCAGCAGTGTAGTACCAGTTATACTGCAGCAGTGTAGTACCAGTTATCCTGCAGCAGTGTAGTACCAGTTATCCTGCAGCAGTGTAGTACCAGTTATCCTGCAGCAGTGTAGTACCAGTTATCCTGCGGCAGTGTAGTACCAGTTATACTGCAGCAGTGTAGTACCAGTTATCCTGCAGCAGTGTAGTACCAGTTATCCTGCAGCAGTGTAGTACCAGTTATCCTGCAGTAGTGTAGTACCAGTTATCCTGCAGCAGTGTAGTACCAGTTATACTGCAGCAGTGTAGTACCAGTTATACTGCAGCAGTGTAGTACCAGTTATCCTGCAGCAGTGTAGTACCAGTTATCCTGCAGCAGTGTAGTACCAGTTATCCTGCAGCAGTGTAGTACCAGTTATCCTGCAGCAGTGTAGTACCAGTTATCCTGCAGCAGTGTAGTACCAGTTATACTGCAGCAGTGTAGTACCAGTTATCCTGCAGCAGTGTAGTACCAGTTATCCTGCAGCAGTGTAGTACCAGGTATCCTGCAGCAGTGTAGTACCAGTTATCCTGCAGCAGTGTAGTACCAGGTATCCTGCAGCAGTGTAGTACCAGTTATCCTGCAGCAGTGTAGTACCAGTTATCCTGCAGCAGTGTAGTACCAGTTATACTGCAGCAGTGTAGTACCAGTTATCCTGCAGCAGTGTAGTACCAGTTATCCTGCAGCAGTGTAGTACCAGGTATCCTGCAGCAGTGTAGTACCAGTTATCCTGCAGCAGTGTAGTACCAGGTATCCTGCAGCAGTGTAGTACCAGGTATCCTGCAGCAGTGTAGTACCAGGTATCCTGCAGCAGTGTAGTACTAGCTTTGGATCACAAAAGAACACTGAAGTGTGTTAGCTCCAGCCACATACAAACATAAACCTGTGGTTATATTTATGACACAAAAATCCAGTATAAAAACGCGTTACTACAAGTGTGAGAAGTGTTTGTGAGTGCTTCCTTGGGCCTCCAGACACATCTTCCGTCTACTAAGATGAGTGTATTCACCTATGTGTGGTTGCAGGGGTGGAATCTTAGCTCCTGGCCCCACATCTCTACTTTGCCGCTTGCCAGATTCACTTTATCAATCTCATGGGCTCTATCATACCCTCTGAAATCTGAAAACTATGTATGGAATCTGCCTCCACCATGTTTTCGTCAAGGTCATTCCACTTCCCGACCACCCTGTGACTGAAGAAATACTTCCTGACATCCTTGTGACTCATCTGTGTGTGTGTGTCTGTGTATTAACCAATGTGTACTCATCTGACTCATCTATATGTGGATGTAGGGGTCGAGTCTCAGCTCCTCCCCCCATCCTACAGAGCTGTAAGAAGAAGTACCTCTGCAGTACTTCTTTCTAAAGCTCGTATGGATCCTGCCTCTACCACTCCACTCCCGGTTGTTACACTTCCTGACTACTCTAAGACTAACGAAATACTTCCTAATATTCCTCTAACTCATCCGTCATTTCAAGCTTCAGCTGTGCCCTCGTGTTCTTGTTTCCAGTTCTCAAAACATCTGCCCCTGTCTACCTATCAATTCATCTCAGTATGTGTACGTTGATATTATATCACCCTGGTATTTCTTCTAGTGTCATCAGGTTGAGTTCCTAACCCTCCTCATCTCCCTTAGCTCTGGGACTAGTCTACAAACCCTTTATTTTTTTCCAATTTCTTGACATGCCTGACGGATGACGGTTCCATAAATTTGGGGTTGATACTCTAGGATGGGCCCGACTTACACCGCATACACTGTTAGGAATGTTTTTTTAGTTTTAGCATTTTATTGGGAAAGTTACCCACTCACAATTCACGACACCAACAACCTGGTTGGTTACTTGGTTAATTGGGCTTAAAGCCGTGGCGACTACACAAGGGTCATTAACGTTGCATATAGCCTATTAACCACCAGTCAAGAAAAAGTTTAATCCCTAAAACAGGGATTAAAGTAAAATATCAGTGTACATACAAAGAGGACATACGCCTCTACATGTTTATATCCAGTGAGCTTCATAGATATATATTTCTATCCCCTTTTATGGCTATCTGTGATCCAGATATCCAGTGAAGATACAGTCAGTCTTTCTCAACCAGCTTCAGCTGAATTAGAAGCTATCACACCCTGAGCTACGCTGCACCTAGGGTCGGGTGTTGCTGGGGTGGGGATGGTAATGACCCTGACAACAGTACCCAGGGATGGTAATGACCCTGACAACAGTACCCAGGGATGGTAATGACCCTGACAACAGTACCCAGGGATGGTAATGACCCTGACAACAGTACCCAGGGATGGTAATGACCCTGACAACAGTACCCAGGGATGGTAATGACCCTGACAACAGTCCCAGGATGGTAATGACCCTGACAACAGTACCCAGGAAGTAATCACATATCAGGTGCATGGTAAGACTCCCGTGTCAGAGTTCTCTACCTTCTGCCACTCTGATTATCATTCTATTTTCTTAACCTTGACGAATTTCTTATTAGGAAAAGTGAACAGTAATACTGACACAGCGAATCTGCTTAGATAAATACTGACGAGGAGTAATAATAATAATAATAATAATAATAATAATAATAATAATAATAATAATAATAATAATGAAATTTCATACCTCATTTATTTACAGGGTTGCGCATTATAATGTCAAAACTACTCACAGGGACATTATTCTATTACAATGTATAACTGTATTTGACAGTCTCGTAAAATATACACTGAAAACCTTAGTAATTAATTCTCTCAAAAAGTCTAATATTTCACAGAAGATTTATGACAGATTATCAACACACTCTTAATTGTCTTCAATAGTAAATAACACACTCTTAACTGCCTCCAGAATAAATACCACACTCTTCACTCCGACACAACCTCATCTAGGTCGAGCCCTCTAGCGAGTTCACACACGAAGAGCATGCAGACGGCACCTGCTGTCCCTCAGTGTTTTTCTCTGTAAATCTGCTCATAATCTACGTTCAAAGTCCACCGCCAACCTACCAGTTTTACACGGTCTTGTCCACTACCACTGGCACCACACACCCAGACTGAAGGTGGCGTCATCGTTGGCTTCTTCCTTCCTGCTCTCCGTATCTGCAGCAGTAATTCCTCTAGGAAGAATGTTCTTTCTTAGAACAGATTTCTTTTTTTTCTTCTAAACCTCACTATCCTTGTCGTTTCATCAGAGACTGCAGACACCGCACACACACCTCCCTCAACATCCCTAGACGATTCACATCCGTAAGCAGATACATAGTTATCCCTTAGAATTCTATTGTTAAAAACATCTCCAGCAGTCTCTCTAACACTAAATTCCAAGTTATATACCACTGCCTCCACCACAATCAAGGACAACACCAGTAATGACACCACCAGTAATGACACCACCAGTAATGGCACCTCCAGTAAGGGACACCACCAGTAAGGGACACCACCACTAATGACACTTCCAGTAAGGAACACTACCAGTAAGGGACACCACCAGTAAGGAACACCACCAGTAAGAGACACCAGCAGTAAGGAACACCACCAGTAAGGAACACCCCAGTAAGGCACCACCAGTAAAAGACACCAATAGTAATGGCACCACTAGTAAGGAACACCACCAGTTAGGAACATCACCAGTTAGGAACACCACCAGTAAGGAGCACCACCAGTTAGGAACACCATCAGTTAGGAACACCATCAGTTAGGAACACCATCAGTTAGGAACACCATCAGTTAGGAACACCACCAGTAAGGGACACCACTATTAAGGAACACTCCAGTTAGGAACACCACCAGTTAGGAACACTACCAGTTAGGTACACCACCAGTAAGGTACACTACCAGTAAGGGACACCACCAGTATGTGACATCACCAGTTAGGAACACCACCAGTTAGGTACACCACCAGTAAGGGACACCACCACCTAGTCAAAAACCACGGCAGGGATATACACAATCCCAAATAAAGATGGGAGAAGGTTCAAGACACCTCCACACACGCATTTCTGAACACAAATACACCAGCAGTATGAACCACATGAACACCGTCTGTGTTTCACACAAACTCCTCAGCCACTTGATCAATTACAATGGCACACGACTCATTTTCATGGAGGAACAAGACGCTTCAAATTACAGGATTCAATAATATTGAATAACTTAACCAGAACTACGGCTTCTACAGCATAACTGAGTCTCTTACCACGAAACTTCTTGATCGCTATTCCACACAGTGACACAGAAATGAGTGGAGGCAAGTGGGTTTTTTTATGGTTTGACGTGCTGTTAGAGTGTGAGCAAGGTAACATTTATGAAGGAATTCAGGGAAGCTGGTTGGCCAGACTTGTTTATGGAAGTGGGAATTACAGTTCGTGCATTCTGGAAGGAGGGCGGAGGTGGGCAGTACAGTGCCTGCACTCTGAAGGAGGGCGGAGGTGGGCAGTACAGTGCCGCACTCTGAAGGAGGGGCGGAGGTGGCAGACAGTGCGTGCATTCTGAAGGAGGGGTGGAGGTGGGCAGTGGCAGTGCCTGCACTCTGAAGGAGGGGCGGAGGTGGGCAGTACAGTGCCTGCACTCTGAAGGAGGGTGGAGGTGGGCAGTACAGTGCGTGCATTCTGGAAGGAGGGGTGAGGTGGGCAGTACAGTCCGCACTCTGGAAGGAGGGGGGAGGTGGGCAGTACAGTGCCTGCACTCTGAAGGAGGGGTGGAGGTGGGCAGTACAGTGCGTACATTCTGAAGGAGGGTGGAGGTGGGCGAGTACAGTGCCTGCACTCTGAAGGAGGGGCGGAGGTGGGCAGTACAGTGCCTGCACTCTGAAGGAGGGTGGAGGTGGGCAGTCAGTGCCTGCACTCTGAAGGAGGGGTGGAGGTGGGCAACAGTGCCTGCACTCTGAAGGAGGGTGGAGGTGGGCAGACAGTGCCTGCACTCGAAGGAGGGGTGGAGGTGGGCAGTACAGTGCCTGCACTCTGAAGGAGGGGTGGAGGTGGGCAGTACGTGCCTGCACTCTGAAGGAGGGGTGGGATATTTGTAGTTCGGAGAGTCATCTGAACTGTGATGTCGACGCCCTTCTGCCTAGACAGTAATTAATCGAGTGACAGTGAAAGTGATTTCTTCTTTTTGATCATGGATCATGGACATGGATGTTTACAATGTTTTCCTTGTAAAACATTGTATTGACAACTTTAATAATGTTTACACATAAAACACTGCATGTAATAATTAAATTTGAAAAATATAAATATAAATATATATATATATATATATATATATATATATATATATATATATATATATATATATATATATATTTGCTTTCATTTAAGAGCTTCCCCTCTCCCTCCCCCCACCCCGAGTGCTGGAGTACTGCTACTCAAGATTAATTATGCTCATTGTTCTCTGGTGGACATTTCCAGCATTTATTGACGGAAATTTCCAAAATAAGCAAACGTTATACTTAGTTCTTAACCCGTGAGGGATTTTGTTATTGGAGGACAATGGTGGTGATTTATTTTGTTGTTGATGGTAAAACCTTGGTGATTTATTTTTGTTGATGGTACACTGGTGGTGATTTATTTTGTTGTTGAGGGGAAACACTGGTGGTGATTTATTTTTTTTTGGATGGTACACTGGTGGTATTTATTTTTTGATGGTACACTGGTGGTGATTTATTTTGTTGGTGGTACACTGGTGGTGATTTATTTTTTGTTGATGAAACACTGGTTTATTTATTTTGTTGTTGATGGTACATTTGGTGATTTTTTTGTTGTTGATGGTACACTGGTGGTGATTTATTTTGTTGTTGAGGGGTACACTGGGGTGATTTATTTTGTTGTTGATGGTCACTGGTGGTGATTTTTTTCTTGATTTATTGTTGCTGTGAGTTTTTTGTTGTTGCTTCAACTATGAGGTTAAGACCATGACGCCAGACTGCCCCACAAAATGTTTTCATTGGACCCCAGCCAGAGACACGTCGCCAACAATTTTTTTCCCAGATAACTTTTTTTCCAGTTAAATTTTAAAGGCAGTGAAGAACGGTTTGAGGCTGAAGGGAGTGAAGGGAGTATGGAGAAGGTGGTGCCTTTAAAATATTTAGGAGGGATCCAGCAGAGGGTTTGAAAGACAGGTGAACCAGGTCTCAAAGTGTGTTGAGCGTCAACCTTTTCGTGTCAACACAAAAGGTGTTTTGACACATTTTGTCGAAAGACGTCTAATTGGAGACAATAAGGAGAATGTCCCCAAATTCGGTGGTGCCAACACGTGTTATGAATATAGGCATGGGTTTTAAACGGACGAGGGAAGCTGGGGCATAATGTTTTGGTTAAAAAGCAATGTATGCAAATTTTATACAGATAATTAAAGGGAAATAAATACAGTGTGGGGTTAGAAAGGCATTATTAGGGGAGAGGAGGGTTTGGGTGGTTTGAAATTATAAAAGGGGAGTAGAAAGGAAGTTAAAAAAATTATATAAATCTAGGTTTTAAGAAACGTGAAGAATGGGGGGAAAGGGGCAGTCCCAGGAAGGGTTGGGAAAGGGAAGGTGGTGAACGAGGTTTTAATGTAGGGCGGCATCCAGTCCAGTAAGCATACTGGAGGGAACAAAAGGGGTTTTTGGGATTTGACGTGCTCTTGGAGTGTGAGCAGTGTAACATTTATGAAGGGATTCAGCAGGTAGGTACAGTGTGTGCACTGCATGGACGATGGGACTGGGGAGTGGCACTATGGTCTCTGGCAGTGATACCATAGACCAAGAATCATCTTCCGAGCCTGGGAACAACAGTGGATATGGTTTTGTCCTCTTCTGAGTTTGGTCCCCCACACACACACACACACAGGGAGGGAAACGACCCCTGCAACCACAACTAGGTACACACACACACACACACACACACACAAATGATCAAAATTAATTTTTTTTGTTTAAACGGGGCCAGACCGGCCTTTGGGGAAAAAGACCCCAGCGTAAAAAAAAAGGTGGTTAAACAAGGAAGGGTGACCCCTTGCCCCCCATAAACAAATTTTGAATTTGAAAGGATAGGTGTATGTTTGTGTGTGTGTGTGTGTGTGTGTGTTTCACCTATTTGTGGTTGGGGGGTCGTTCCCCGGGCCCGGGGGCCTCTTAAAAAAGGTTTCTCTGGTCCTCTCTCTCCCTGCTCAGGCTTTATCAAACCTCGTCTTAAAACTATGTATGGTTCCTGCCCCCACTACGTCACTTTCTAGGCTATTCCACTTCCTAAAAAAACTTTCCCCGAAAAAATATTTTAAAATCCCTTTGACTCATATGGTCTTAACCCCAAATTTTGACCACTTGTTTCTGTGTCCCCTCTAACATCCTGTTTTCTTACCTTATCTTTCCCCCGCAGTTTTTTATATGTCGTTACATGTCTCTCCTAACCCTCCTGTTCTCTATTCGTCGGGCCCCATTTCCTTAATTTTTTTTCGTAGGACAACCCCCCTTTGCTCTGGGACTAGTCTTGTTGAAACCTTTTTTCACTTTCTCTAATTTCTTGATGTGTTGGGCCCGGGGGGGGTTCCAAAAATGGTATTTTTCCCAGTATGGGCCTGACGTATAGGTGCCCGGGGTCTTGAACGTTCCCTTAAATGAGGTTTGGGGAACCCCATTTTTAAAGGGTTTTCCAGACGCCCCCATGCTGCGCGAAACTGATTGATGGGGCCTCAGGAGATGTGCTCGGTATTTTTACTAACCCCAAGATCTTTTTTCCCTTTAGTGAGGTTTGCGGGGTTTGCCCCCTTTCCCCATCTTCATGACTTTGCATTTGGCAAGGGGAAATTCAAGGGCCAGTTCTGGGGCCCGGCTTGTAGCCCCTCCAGGTTTTTTTTCCCCTTATCCTGGGCTGATTTAATTCTTCTCATTAACTTCACATTATCTGCAAACAGGGACCTTCTGGCCCCACCCCTTGTTTTTCTTTTATCCCAAAAAAACTAGGCCCCCGGGGCTCCCCCCAGGGAAAACCCCCTCGTCACAGGTGCCCACTCTGACACCTCGTCACGTACCATGACTCGTTTTGCCTCCTTGAATATTCCCCCGATCCATTGCAGTGCCTTTCCTGTTACGGGGTGCCTGATCCTCTAGCTTTTGCATTAACCTCTTGTGAGGAACTTTTGAACGCCTTTCAGCCCAAAAAAAGGGGGGGCTATCCACCCTCTCTCTCGTTCTCGCTTTGTCCTTTTAAAAACCCCCAGTAGGTTTTTGACACGGGGTTTTCCCCCTAAAACCCTTTTCTGGTTGTCGTTTATAAGCTTGTGTCTTTCTAGGTGCTCCCCCCTCTCCCCCTTGATCTTCTCCATGACTTTGCATACTATACATGTGTGTGTGTGTGTTTGAAAAAGAGAGAGAGAGAGAGAGAGGCCGGGGGGGCAGGGAAAATGTTAAAAACCCCTTTTTCTGAGGCAGCAGACACAGCAGGACTCACCTCGCTCACCCCCTTAAGGGAAAATAACTGATTCTTAGTCGATACTTAACCGTGTCAGTTTTAAATGGGAGGCGGAAGAAACGACAGTGAAAGGGGAAGGGGCAACAGGTCGGGAAAAAAACCCAAAAATCGGCGGGGGGGGGGGGAAAAAAAGAAGCATTCCGGGGGGGAAAATGAAGACGTATTTTTTCAATAAAATAAGGGGGGATTTTTTCAAAAAAAAAGACCATTCTAGCAGTAAAATAAAAAAGGCATTCAAAATAAAATGAAGAGGCATTCTTGCAAAAAAAAAAAAAGGGATTCTTGCTGGTGACCTCAAATTCCCCCTTTTTCTGCGTGGGGCGTTGATATAAAAATCGCTTGCGAAGTCAGAACATACAGGGGGGAGTTTGGGGAAAAGCTTGAATTCATGCTTGGGGGCCCCTGAGGGGCCCGGCCGGGAAGAAACATGGCGGTAAAAAGGGGTCCCGGGGGTTATTTGGCATATGTGGCGGGGGGAAGAAAAGTTCGGGGGAACCTTCCAGTCTTCCCATAGCGGGTTGAATCCTGCCATTTTGATTCTCTCTCTCTCTCTCTCTTTTTTTTTATATATATATATATATATATATATATATATATATATATATATATATATATATATATATATATATATATATATATATATATATGTGCAAGACAACCCCCGGAAAAAAAAAAGGAAAATTCCCCAAAACCCTTTTGTGACTACTCACATTATCAAGGAACTATATGTTCTTATTTCAATGGTAATTAATTCACTTTGTTACAAATAATAATCATGTAAGTAAATTTACTTACGCATGAGTGGGGGGAATTGTCAAAATTATTTCTTGGGGGCATTGAAAAAAATTTGGGTTTTGCAAAAAATTTTGTTAGTGGGACGGATTGTGAAGGACCTGCCTAGTATGGGCCAACAGGCCTGCTGCAGTGTTCCTCCTTTTTATGTTCTTATGTTCTATATAATATAGATATAGTTTCTTGATAATGTGAGTAGTCACGAAATCGCTTGAAATTCCCTTTTTTCATAGTGGTTGTCTTGCATATTTTGATGTCACCTGTTTACTGTGATCTTTTGCAAAAAATATATATATATATATATATATATATATATATATATATATATATATATATATATATATATATATATATATATATATATATATATATATATATATATATATATATATGTATATCACGTCGCTGAAGCAGGTCCCCCCGTACCCAGCACCAGCATACAGGTCCCCCCGTACCCAGCACCAGCATACAGGTCCCCCCTACCCAACCCCCATACAGGTCCCTCAGTACCCAGCACCAGCATAAAAGGCCCCAATTTTTCCCCGCACCAGCATACAGGTCCCCAGTACCCAGCCCCCCGCATACAGGTCCCCAAAAACCCAGCACCAGCATTCGTTCCTCTGTTTTTAAAACACAAAGTTTTAAACTGGTAATCAGGTCGGGATGTACCACCAGGCTCTCAAAAAAATAAGAAAAAGGGGAACACTGCAGCAGGCCTGTTTTTTGGGCCCAATAGGGGGGTCCTTCACAATCCATTCCATTAACAGAATATTTGCTCAACCTAATTTTCAAAATTTTCCCCAAAAAATAAACTTTTTTAATTCTATTTACTCATGTCCGTCCCCCCAAATCCAACCCCCTCTCACTACCCCGGGCCCCTTTAATAACCCTACTAGGCAGACTGTTCCTTTTCCAAACCAATACTTTTCCCCAAACCTTTCTAAATCTAAACTTATCTAATTTGAATCCATTATTGCGGGTTTCTCTTGGAGAGATATCCTCCCCAAACCTTATTTATATCCCCCTTTTTAAAACCCCCTTTTTCCCCTTGATACCTCGATCATGTCTCCCCCCTTCGTCTTACAAGTGAATGTAATTTAATCAAGTAAATAGAAAAATTTCAAAGCTTATTTCTTGGGTAAAATTAATATTTGCAAATATTCTGTTAGTGGGGGGGAATATGAAGGACCTGCCTAGTTTTGGGCCAACAGGCCCTGCTGCAGTGTTCCTCCTTTCTTATGTTCTTATGTGTTAAGGGTCATCAATCTTTCTTCATACGGAAGATTTCTAATGATAGGTTGAAAGACATGAAATACAACGACAGACTAAAGAAAACGAACCTCTTGTCGCTCCACGGAGAAGAATCGGGGAGATATGATCACAACGTGCAAAATGCTTAGTAGTATTCACAAAAATAGACAAGATTTTCACATGATAGGAACAAGAACACTGTGGAGGGATGGATCCTAAGTATGCAAAAGATCGATTATTATTATTATTATTATTATTATTATTATTATTATATTAACATATAAATGTTAAAAGAAATAGAGCAATAATAATACTACTAACATTTATTAAAATTTATTTGTAGTAAGAGTAAGAGGAGACGAGGCTCGTGGTGCGCACACTACTCTCACATAGTTAAAGTGGTATTTAAAGATCACTGGTTTGCCACACACTACCACTTCTCCGATTTCATTCCAAATATCATCCAATGTGTGCGTGTATGTGTGTTTATCTGGTTATAGTTGCTGGGGAGTGTTGAATCATAGCCTCCTGACCCCTCCGCTCACAGACTTAAGAAGAATATAAGTAGAAGGAACACTGAAGCAGGCCTACTGGCCCATGCGAGGCACGTCCAAGCCTCCCACCGAGCTTAAGCCAATGACCTAACCTAGTCAGGTCAGATCACATCTACTTAAGGAAGGAGCACGGCATCAGACCTATTAGCACAAGCTAGTTGGGTACAACTCACACCCACTCATGTATTTATCTAACCTATTTTTAAAACTACACAACGTTTAAGCTTCTATGACGGTACTCTGGAGTTTGTTCCACTCATCCACAACTCTATTACCAAACCAATGCTTTCCTATATCCTTCCTGAATCTGATTTTTTCCAACTTAAAGCCATTGCTGTGAGTCCTGTCAATACTAGATATTTTTAGCACGCTATTTACACGCTATTTAAAATGTCATAGGAGTCTGAGTTAACCCTTTGCGGGTCCGTCACATAGTTCTACAGCTTTGAAACCAGAGTACGCCATAATTCTAGCAGCTTCAAATTTAGCACAATTATTATTTAGTGGAGACAGTCATATACTAGGAAGGAGCACTACAATGAGGCTAGCGGCCCGCAAGGGTGGGACGAGAACACAGATGGTCCAAGTCGGGCCGAAACGTCGTCGTAAGCTCCTCCCTTTTATATGTGCGGGTTGTGTGTGCACATTCACTTAAGGAAGGAGCACGGCATCAGACCTAGATAAGTGAACCCCATCCCTGGCATACATGTCATTTCTGGCATAGAAGAGGTCCTAGTTGTCAATGAATGTTACTGCATTTTCCTTACAGTATTTGTCCAGCCAGCAATTGACACCAATTGCCCTGAACAACCATTCATTTCCAACTCCTTTCCTTGGCAAAATACCACTTTATTAATTCCTGTTTTCCATTTATACACCTCAATCATATTCCCCCTAATTCTACGCCTTTCTAGAGAGTGCAGATTCAAGGCCCTCAGTCTATCCTCATAGGGAAGATTTCTGATACATGGGATCAACTTTGTCATCCTCCTTTGTATGTTTTCCAGAGCATTTATATCCATTCTGTAATACGGTGACCAAAACTGTGCAGCATAATCTAAATGAGGCCTAACCAAGGATATATAGAGCTGAAGAATAACCTGAGGACTTCTATTATTTATGCTTCTTGATATGAAGCCAAGGATTCTGTTCGCTTTATTGCGAACACTTAAGAACATAAGAAAGGAGGAACACTGCAGCAGGCCTGTTGGCCCATACTAGGCAGGTCCTTCACATTCCATCCCACTAACAGAATATTTGTTCAACCTAATTTTCAATGCTACCTAAGAAATAAGCTTTGATAATTTTATTTACTCATGTGCAGTTCCCACTCAAATCCAACCCCTCTCACTCATTAATTTATCCAACCTAAATTTAAAACTACCCAAGGTCCTTGCTTCAATAACCCTACTAGGCAGACTGTTCCACTCATCAACTACCCTATTTCCAAACCAATACTTTCCTATATCCTTTCTAAATCTAAACTTATCTAACTTGAATCCATTATTGCGAGTTCTCTCTTGGAGAGATACCCTCAAGACCTTATTTATATCCCCTTTGTTAATACCCATTTTCCACTTGTATACCTCGATCATGTCTCCCCTCATTCTACGTCTTACAAGTGAATGTAATTTAAGGGTCTTCAATCTTTCTTCGTAAGGAAGATTTCTAATGATATGTATTAATTTAGTCATTCTACGCTGAATGTTTTCTAACGAATTTATGTCCATTCTGTAATATGGAGACCAGAACTGAGCTGCGTAATCAAGGTGAGGCCTTACTAATGATGTATAAAGCTGTAATATAACCTCTGGACTTCTGTTGCTAACACTTCTTTATATAAATCCCAGTAATCTATTTGCCTTATTACGTACGCTTAGGCATTGCTGTCTTGGTTTAAGGTTGCTGCTTACCATCACCCCCAAGTCCTCGCAATCTGTATGGCTAAGTTCTACGTTATTTAACTTATAAGTGCTTGGGTTATTGACACTCCCGAGCTTCAGAACCTTGCATTTATCTACATTGAACTGCATCTGCCACTTTTCTGACCACGAATTAAGTTTGTCTAAATCTTTCTGAAGTTCTATGACATCTATGTTTGAATCAATTATCCTTGGGTTGAGCAAGTGTTCTGTTAGTGGGACGGATTGTGAAAGACCTGCCTAGTATGGGCCAACAGGCCTGGTGCAGTGTTCCTCCTTTCTTATGTTCTTATGTGTCGTCGGCGAATTTGCTCATATCACTAGTAATTCCCTCGTCAAGGTCATTGATATATCTATGTTTGAATCAATTATCCTGTGGAACACCTCTTGTTACATGTCCCCATTCGGATTTAACCCTATTTATGCACAC
The DNA here is from genome assembly GCA_009830355.1 of Cherax destructor. NCBI lineage: Eukaryota > Metazoa > Arthropoda > Malacostraca > Decapoda > Parastacidae > Cherax > Cherax destructor. Next base: position 36,498 of record WNWK01013112.1, on the reverse strand, counting down.
TCTCTGCTTCCTATTGGTGAGCCATGACTCGATCCATGACAGCACTTTTCCCCCAATGCCATGAGCTGCCACTTTCTTTAACAGTCTCTGGGGCGGTACTCTATCAAAAGCCTTACTAAAGTCTAAATAAACAATATCGAATTCTTTATCGTGATCAACAGCCTCAAAAGCTTTACTGAAGAAGGTTAATAAATTAGATAGGCAGGAACGGCCCCTCGTGAATCCATGCTGAGTATCATTAATCAAATTATGGTTATCTAGATGGTTTCTAATAATATCAGCTATAATTGACTCTAGTAATTTGCCTACAATTGAGGTCAGGCTTATTGGGCGGTAATTTGACGGTAGTGACTTGTCCCCTGCTTTAAAAATAGGAATTACATTAGCCATCTTCCACATATCAGACACTACACCTGTTTGAAGAGATAAATTAAAAATGTTAGATAATGGTTCACAGAGTTCCATTTTGCATTCCTAAGAACCCTTGCAAAAAGCTCATCAGGCCCGGCGATTTATTTTGTTTCAGTGGGTCTAGTTGTTTCATAACCATTTCGCTAGTGACTGTGATATTACATAATTTATCTTCTTCTGGGCCTCTGTAAAAATTAATTACTGGGATATTATTAGTGTCTTCCTGTGTGAAAACCGAGAGAAAATAATTATTAAAAATAGAGCACATATCATTCTCCTTGTCAGTAAGATGCCCAGAGTTATTTTTAAGGGGACCTATCTTATCCCTAACTTTTGTTCTATAAACCTGGAAAAACTTTTGGGTTAGTTTTTAATCCCTAGCAACTTTAATTTCATAGTCCCGTTTAGCTTTTCTTATCCCCTTTTAACGCCCCTCTTAATGTCAGTATACTGATTTATAAGGTGACCCTCACCTCTTTTTATGCGCCTATAAATTCCTTTCTTCTGCCCTAAAAGATACTTGAGCCTATTATTCATCCATTTTGGGTCATTTCTACTTGATCTAATTTCTTTATACGGGATAAATGTTCTTTGGGCAGCCTGTATAGTGTTAAGAAAACTGTCATATTGATACCTCTCTTCGTCACCCCAGTCCACAGTTGATAAGTGTTCTCTAAGTCCATTATAATCTGCTAAGCGAAAATCTGGGACCGTTACTGAATTATCCCTACTATCATACATCCATTCAATGCTAAAGACTTGTGGTCGCTTGAGCCGAGTTCCTCTGTAATTTCTAAATTATTAACAAGGGTTTCCTTGCTAATAACTCAGTGGTGGACCTGACTTAACTCAGTGGTGGACCTGACTTAACTGTGGTGGACCTGACTTAACTCAGTGAAGAAGTGTCTTGTGTGCTCTCTGTCAATCTGAAGAAGATGTCCTCTCTTGAGCTACTCTACCAGCAGTTGAAGGAAGAACTGAGGGTAGCTAAGCTTGAGATACAGCGACTGACTGAGGAAAACAAGAGGATTCGTAGTAATCCTCCTGTTGAGAATCCTCAAGCCAGGAAAGGAACCTGGACAGTGGCTAAAACGCATGGGACAAAGTTAAGGCTCAAGAGGACGGGTGGAGAGGTAGAAACAACGAAGACCCAGGAGAATGTTGTGGAAACATCGAACCCATTCTCCGTGCTACCCGATGAATGTGAGTCGACTTCTGGGAGCTCACGACGAAAGACACAAAGGAAGGTAAAAACATTGTTGTTGTTGGGGACAGTCAGGTTAGGTACATGGATAGGGCTTTCTGTTTGATTGATAGGAGTAGGAGACAGAGGGTTTGCTTTCCTGGGGCTGGGATGGAGGATATTGTTAGCCGTCTGGACGACATCATGAGAGGTAATGGGAGCAATCCTATTATCTGTCTCAGTGCTGGAGGCAACGATGTTGGCAGACGTAGGAGTGAGGACCTGACTAGCAGGTTTAGGTCAGCAATAGACATAATTAGGAAGAAGGGTGGGAACCCTGTCATATGTGGTATTTTGCCAAGGAGAGGAGTTGGAAATGAATGGCTGTCCAGGGCAATTGGTGTCAATTGCTGGCTGGACAAATACTGTAAGGAAAATTCAGTAACATTCATTGACAACTGGGACCTCTTCTATGGCAGAAATGATATGTATGCCAGGGATGGGGTTCACTTATCCAGGTCTGGGGTGGGGGCACTGGCAACTGCAGTGGAGGGAGCTGTTAGGGCTTTAAACTAGAAATAGTTAGTGGTATGGGTTTTGGGGGGAAAACAGAGAAGTCCCAGTGTAGTAATATTATAAGTTGTAGGAGAACTAGTAATAGGCAGAATAAGGTGGATAGTGGAAAGCTAGTGACACTAGATGACAAGGACAGTAATAGGTATAGTGGAAAAATAGAGATGAGCAGGAAGGGTAAAGAGAAAGGAGGGTCTCTAAATATATATTACACCAATAGTCGTAGTGCTAGGAATAAGATGGACGAGTTGAGATTAGTTGCAAGTACGGGTAATATTGATGTTTTTGCAATAACTGAGACATGGTTTAATATGAAAAATCGGGACTTGCCTGCCGAATGTCACATTCAGGGTTTTAAATTGTTCCAAGTAGACAGAAGTATCGGGAAAGGGGTGGGTGGCACTCTATGTCCGTGATCATTTAAATTGTTGCATAAAAACGGGTATAAAGTCTGAATTAACACATACAGAGTCTGTCTGGATAGAATTTTCAGAGGGGTGTGAAAAATTGATTTTAGGCGTGATTTACCGTCCTCCAAACTTAGATAGGGAAGAAGGGGGACTACTTTGGGAGGAAATTGTTAAGGCCACAAGACACGATAACGTAGTAATTCTAGGGACTTTAACTTTAGTCAGATTGATTGGAATTTCATGACAGGGAATTTAGAATCTAACGACTTTTTAGAAGTAGTTCAGGATTGCTTTTGAAGCAGTTTGTAACAGAACCTACAAGGGGAAATAACCTACTTGACTTGGTTCTGGCAAGCAAGGAAACCCTTGTTAATAATTTAGAAATTACAGAGGAACTCGGCTCAAGCGACCACAAGTCAATTACCTTTAGCATTGAATGGATGTATGATAGTAGGGATAATTCAGTAATGGTCCCAGATTTTCGCTTAGCAGATTATAATGGACTTAGAGAACACTTATCAACTGTGGACTGGGGTGAAGAAGAGAGGTATCAATATGACAGTTTTCTTAACACTATACAGGCTGCCCAAAGAACATTTATCCCTATAAAGAAATTAGATCAAGTAGAAATGACCCAAAATGGATGAATAATAGGCTCAAATATCTTTTAGGGCAGAAGAAAGGAATTTATAGGCGCATAAAAAGAGGTGAGGGTCATCTTATAAATCAGTATACTGACATTAAGAGGGACGTTAAAAGGGAATAAGAAAAGCTAAACGGGACTATGAAATTAAAGTTGCTAGGGATTCAAAACTAACCCAAAAAGTTTTTTCCAGGTTTATAGAACAAAAGTTAGGGATAAGATAGGTCCCTTAAAAATAACTTTGGGCATCTTACTGACAAGGAGAATGATATGTGCTCTATTTTTAATAATTATTTTCTCTCGGTTTTCACACAGGAAGACATTAATAATATCCCAGTAATTAATTTTTACAGAGGCCCAGAAGAAGATAAATTATGTAATATCACAGTCACTAGCGAAATGATTATGAAACAGCTGGACCGACTGAAACAAAATAAATCGCCGGGTCCTGATGAGCTTTTTGCAAGGGTTCTTAAGGAATGCAAAATGGAACTCTGTGAACCAATATCTAACATTTTTAATTTATCTCTTCAAACAGGTGTAGTGTCTGATATGTGGAAGATGGCTAATGTAATTCCTATTTTTAAAGCAGGGGACAAGTCACTACCGTCAAACTACCGCCCAATAAGCCTGACCTCAATTGTAGGCAAATTACTAGAGTCAATTATAGCTGATATTATTAGAAGCCATCTAGATAACCATAATTTGATTAATGATACCCAGCATGGATTCACGAGGGGCCGTTCCTGCCTATCTAATTTATTAACCTTCTTCAGTAAAGCTTTTGAGGCTGTTGATCACGATAAAGAATTCGATATTGTTTATTTAGACTTTAGTAAGGCTTTTGATAGAGTACCGCACCAGAGACTGTTAAAGAAAGTGGCAGCTCATGGCATTGGGGGAAAAGTGCTGTCATGGATCGAGTCATGGCTCACCAATAGGAAGCAGAGAGTGTGCATAAATGGGGTTAAATCCGAATGGGGACTTGTAACAAGTGGTGTTCCACAGGGATCAGTCTTAGGCCCATTGTTATTTATAATATATATCAATGACCTTGATGAGGGAATTACTAGTGATATGAGCAAATTCGCCGACGACACGAAGATAGGTAGGATAATTGATTCAAACATAGATGTCATAGAACTTCAGGAAGATTTAGACAAACTTAATTCGTGGTCAGAAAAGTGGCAGATGCAGTTCAATGTAGATAAATGCAAGGTTCTGAAGCTCGGGAGTGTCCATAACCCAAGCACTTATAAGTTAAATAACGTAGAACTTAGCCATACAGATTATGAGAAGGACTTGGGGGTGATGGTAAGCAGCAACCTTAAACCAAGACAGCAATGCCTAAGCGTACGTAATAAGGCAAATAGATTACTGGGATTTATATCAAGAAGTGTTAGCAACAGAAGTCCAGAGGTTATATTACAGCTTTATACATCATTAGTAAGGCCTCACCTAGATTACGCAGCTCAGTTCTGGTCTCCATATTACAGAATGGACATAAATTCGTTAGAAAACATTCAGCGTAGAATGACTAAATTAATACATAGCATTAGAAATCTTCCTTACGAAGAAAGATTGAAGACCCTAAAATTACATTCACTTGTAAGACGTAGAATGAGGGGAGACATGATCGAGGTATACAAGTGGAAAATGGGTATTAACAAAGGGGATATAAATAAGGTCTTGAGGATATCTCTCCAAGAGAGAACCCGCAATAATGGATTCAAGTTAGATAAGTTTAGATTTAGAAAGGATATAGGAAAGTATTGGTTTGGAAATAGGGTAGTTGATGAGTGGAACAGTCTGCCTAGTAGGGTTATTGAAGCTAGGACCTTGGGTAGTTTCAAATTTAGGTTGGATAAATTCATGAGTGAGAGGGTTGGATTTGAGTGGGACTCGCGCATGAGTGGGTAGAATTGTCAAAGCTTATTTCTTGGGTAGCATTGAAAATTGGGTTGAGCAAATATTCTGTTAGTGGGACGGATTGTGAAGGACGTGCCTAGTATGGGCCAACAGGCCTGCTGCAGTGTTCCTCCTTTCTTATGTTCTTATGTTAAGTCAGGTTATTTCCTTGTAGGTTCTGTCACAAACTGCTTCAAGCAATCCTGAACTACTTCTAAAAGCTTAGATTCTAAATTCCTGTCAAGAAATTCCAATTAATCTGACTAAAGTTACAGTCCCTAGAATTACTACGTTATCGTGCCTTGTGGCCTAACAATTTCCTCCCAAAGTAGTCTCCTTGTTCCCTATCTAAGTTTGGAGGACGGTAAATCACGTCTAAAATCAATTTTTCACACCCCTCTGAAAATTCTATCCAGACAGACTCTGTATGTGTTATTTCAGACTTTATACCCGTTTTTATGCAACAATTTAAATGATCACGGACATAGAGTGCAACCCCACCCCCCTTCCCGATACATCTGTCTACTTGGAACAGTTTAAAACCCTGAATGTGACATTCATCAGGCATGTCCCGATTTTTCATATTAAACCATGTCTCAGTTATTGCAAAAACATCAATATTACCCGTACTTGCAACTAATCTCAACTCGTCCATCTTATTCCTAGCACTACGACTATTGGTGTAATATACATTTAAAGACCCTCCTTTCTCTTTACCCTTCCTGCTCATTTCTGTTTTTCAACTATACCTATTACTGTCCTTGTCACCTAGTGCCTCTGGCTTTCCAATACCCACCTTATTCTGCCCATTACTAGTTCCCCTAGAATTTATAACATTACTACACTGGGACTTCACTGTTTTCTCCCCATAACCCATACCACTAACTTTTTCTAGTTTAAAGCCCTAACAGCTCCCTTAACTGCAGTTGCCAGTGCCCCCACCCCAGACCTAGATAAGTGAACCCCATCCCTGGCATACATGTCATTTCTGCCATAGAAGAGGTCCCAGTTGTCAATGAATGTTACTGCATTTTCCTTACAGTATTTGTCCAGCCAGCAATTGACACCAATTGCCCTGGACAACCATTCATTTCCAACTCCTCTCCTTGGCAAAATACCACATATGACAGGGTTCCCATCCTTCTTCCTAATTCTGTCTATTGCTGACCTATAGCTGCTAATCAGCTCCTCACTCCTACGTCTGCCAACATCGTTGCCTCCAGCACTGAGACAGATAATATGATTGCTCCCATTACCTCTCATGATGTCGTCCAGACGGCTAACAATATCCTTCATCCCAGCCCCAGGATAACACACCCTCTGCCTCCTATTCCTATCCTTAAGACAAAATTCCCTATCCATAAACTTAATCTGACTGTCCCCAACTAAAACAATGTTCTTACCTCGACTGGCGGTGTGCATGACGTTCTCGACGGTCTTTGTAGAGATGGTCTTCGCTGGGATGTCTTCACATTCGTCTGATAACAAGGAAAAAGAGTTGCTGGGTTTCACAGCAGTCTCCTGGACCTTCTTCAACTTCAGCTTCGTCCCTTCAGATCCGACTAGCATCCATTGGTTGGTCTGATCATCGGCGACATTGTTCCGGGGATAATCCTTGCATATACCCTTCAAACGTTGAATCTCTCTTCTAGCTTCCGTTAATTCCGCCTTAAGTTGGAGATATAGCTGCTCGTAGTCGAAGGAAACCATCATCCAATCTCAGGTTTTAGATTACTGGTAACCAGAACTCACAAATCCTTTTCGCAATCAGTAATATTAAGATCTACATTATTTAGTTTATATGTGGCATGGTTATTTTCCTGTCCAATGTTTAGAACTTTACATTTGTCTATATTAAACGGCATCTGCCACTTCTCCGACCACTGCATCAGTCTATTCAAATGAGTTTGACGGCCTATTTTGGTGTCATCGGCAAACTTGCTTATGTCGCTATTTATTCCCTCATCTATATCATTTATGTAAATAAATTGTGAACAACAAGGTGCCCAACACTGACCCCTGTGGAACACCGCTCGTGACGCTTCCACACTGTGTCAATCTGTCAACCACGCCTCTATCCAGGAAAAAAAAATTTCCTCCTATTCAGTGTGCCTTAATTTTCCTCAATAGCCTCGGGACTTACTCACTGTTTCACGACCCACACACACGGGACTACCTCACTGTTTCACGACCCACACACACGGGACTACCTCACTGTTTCATGACCCACACACACGGGACTACCTCACTGTTTCATGACCCACACACACGGAACTACCTCACTGTTTCACGACCCACACACACGGGACTACCTCACTGTTTCATGACCCACACACACGGGACTACCTCACTGTTTCACGACCCACACACACGGGACTACCTCACTGTTTCATGACCCACACACACGGGACTACCTCACTGTTTCATGACCCACACACACGGAACTACCTCACTGTTTCACGACCCACACACACGGGACTACCTCACTGTTTCACGACCCACACACACGGGACTACCTCACTGTTTCACGACCCACACACACGGGACTACCTCACTGTTTCATGACCCACACACGGAACTACCTCACTGTTTCACGACCCACCCACACGGGACTACCTCACTGTTTCACGACCCACACACACGGACCTACCTCACTGTTTCACGACCCACACACACGGGACTACCTCACTGTTTCACGACCCACACACACGGGACTACTTCACTGTTTCACGACCCACACACACGGGACTACTTCACTGTTTCACGACCCACACACACGGGACTACTTCACTGTTTCACGACCCACACACACGGGACTACTTCACTGTTTCACGACCCACACACGGGACTACCTCACTGGGGGTTCAACTTGGTGACTTGTTAGTCTAATAGGGAGCCTCCTGTCTCACCCCACACTGATGGAGAGTTTTTTAAGCTTATTATAGACTTGCTTTGCCTTCTCCAGGGTTGGTTCTCATGAGCTTCACGGCATCCAGACACAGTTGTCTTATTTACGTTCATCAGTGACAATAATCTTGCAAGAATGTGTCCTCTGAGTGCTTTAAATATGGAACTTCCTCCATCCTGACACCTGTTGTACCACCACTGTCTTCTGTTGTACCACCACTGTCTTCTGTTGTACCACCACTGTCTTCTGTTGTACCACCACTATCTTACCAGTTATTCCTACCTGCTCTCTCAGTTTGTTATTTAGTCTCTATTGAGGCAAGGTATTATTGTTGTTGTTGTTATATTATTATTATTATTATTATTGTTATTAATAGCTCCTGGAGAATGGGAGGTAATCAGATTTGACCCAAAAGAATTGGAGGGCTATTTAAATTCCTCGGTCGGATCAAGCTACCTACAGCGGTCTACCAGACCTTTCTTCTTTCCTTCTTGACACTCTGCCAGTAAGTGGTGAGGCACCATTGTAAACTTGGCCGCTGATGCCGCTACTGGTGCTGCTGGTGCTGCTGCTGCTGCTGCTGCTGCTGCTGCTGCTGCTGCTGGTGCTGGTGCTGCTGCTGCTGCTGCTTTCACCTCAGCTTTCAGATTTCCTGAAAGTGCTGTCTGTACACTGTGTACAGTAAAGCTGACGGATACCTGTATAATTTTTACAAGCAGTTCCCAGGGTGTTTTTGCTCACTCCTAGGGCACGAGCACTCACAGTCTCAGGTGTCGTTGTTGTCGTGTATGTCTCGTTTGTCGTGTGTTTGTGTCTTGTCGTGTGTGTCTCTTCCGTCTTGTTTGTCGCGTGTCTCGTCTGTCGTGTTGACGTTTTTATCAACCCCGCGCCGCGCTTGTCACTTTTTATTTTAGTTCATAAACTATTCTTGATATTATTTATACAGGTGAATTGCGACTTTAATAACCCACGTGTAGTCGATAAGCTTTAACCCTGACAAGTTAACTAACCCCAAGATCATTTTTGTTAATCCGATGTTCTTCAATCATCACACAAACTCTGCCTATTTTTTACTTTCACACATTTCCATCGTATGAAATTTAACAGCTTTCAAATTTCATCAATCAATTTTTACTCCACATGGTAAAGTAACCTAAAGCTCAGTGAGAGCTTTACAATCACCTTCATTTTCAACTTTATAAGAAAAAAAACCTCCTTAGAGAAGAAATGGAGCGATCACAAGAAGAGCAGCGGAGAGAGACTCCACAAATATATGTAAATGGCAACTCCACACAACACAGCCCAGCGGGTTTAGTGATCAACTACAGCGCCTAATTGAAAGCTGGGAATCCCAGGCGCTGGAGCTTTACTCCGAAAAGTATGGTTTGAAGCATTTTCTGACGTACCTCTTTTTTTTTAGCTAATAATGTAAATTATCACCATTTTAATCGAAACTGCTGCTACAATTGCATTTTATGGGAAATGCTGACCAAATCATATATTTTTTTCAAGTAGCATATATGTATATTTTTGCTAAAAATTGAGGTTTGTCAGAAAATGCTTGAAACCGCACTGAATCAGCCTTGTAAGAATAACTCCTCAAGGCTAGTGTAGTAAAACGGGTATCTGGAGGTGCCAAGAGCTGTGGCTCAGCCTCTGCAAGCACAGCTGTGTTAGTAGACCTCGACGCTGGTGTATTAGAACGAGTGTGTTGTTAGTTCATCACCTAGTACAGTGCTGGACCCTGGCCAAGGCTGCTCCCTCTCAGAGTAAGCGTACCCCACACCCGACCCCACACCCACACCCGACCCCACACACAACCCCACACCCGACCCCACACACAACCCCACACCCGACCCCACACACAACCCCACACCCGACCCCACACACAACCCCACACCCGACCCCACACACAACCCCACACTTAAACACGACCCCACACCCACATCCGATCCCACACACAACCCCACACCTAAACACGACCCCACACACAACCCCACACTTAAACACGACCCCAGACACAACCCCAACACCTACACCCCACACACATCCCAACACCCGACCCACACACAACCCCACACTCACACCCAGTCCCACACTCAAACCCGGCCCCACACCCAGTTCCACACTTACACCCAGTTCCACACTTACACCCGGCCCTACACTCACACCCGGCCCCTCACTCACATCCGGCCCCACACTCACACCCAGCCCCACACCCAGTTCCACACTCACACCCAGTTCCACACTCACACCCGGCCCCACACTTACACCCGGCCCCACACTTACACCCGGCCCCACACTCACACCCCGCCCCACACTCACACCCCGCCCCACACTCACACCCCGCCCCACACTACACCCCGCCCCACACTCACACCCGCCCCACACTCACACCCGCCCCACACTCACACCCGGCCCCACATCCAGTTCCACACTCCCAGTTCCACACTCACACCCGGCCCCACACTTACACCCGGCCCTACACTCACACCCCGCCCCACACTCACACCCGGCCCCACATCCAGTTCCACACACCCAGTTCCACACTCACACCCGGCCCCACACTTACACCCAACCCTACACTCACACCCCGCCCCACACTCACACCCGGCCCCACATCCAGTTCCACACACCCAGTTCCACACTCACACCCGGCCCCACACTTACACCCAACCCTACACTCACACCCCGCCCCACACTCACACCCGGCCCCACATCCAGTTCCACACTCACACCTAACGCCACACCTCTCACACCCAACACTCACTGTGTTAGCCACATCAAGGTTCTCTGGAACCAACAATCACTGTGTTAGCCACATCAAGGTTCTCTGGAACCAACAATCACTGTGTTAGCCACATCAAGGTTCTCTGGAACCAACAATCACTGTGTTAGCCACATCAAGGTTCTCTGGAACCAACAATCACTGTGTTAGCCACATCAAGGTTCTCTGGAACCAACAATCACTGTGTTAGCCACATCAAGGTTCTCTGGAACCAACAATCACTGTGTTAGCCACATCAAGGTTCTCAGGAACCAACAATCACTGTGTTAGCCACATCAAGGTTCTCAGGAACCAACAATCACTGTGTTAGCCACATCAAGGTTCTCAGGAACCAACAATCACTGTGTTAGCCACATCAAGGTTCTCAGGAACCAACAATCACTGTATTAGCCACATCAAGGTTCTCAGGAACCAACAATCACTGTATTAGCCACATCAAGGTTCTCAGGAACCAACAATCACTGTGTTAGCCACATCAAGGTTCTCATTAACCAGCAATCACTGTATTTAGCCACATCAAGGTTCTCAGGAACCAACAATCACTGTATTAGCCACATCAAGGTTCTCAGGAACCAACAATCACTGTGTTAGCCACATCAAGGTTCTCAGGAACCAACAATCACTGTGTTAGCCACATCAAGGTTCTCTGGAACCAACAATCACTGTGTTAGCCACATCAAGGTTCTCAGGAACCAACAATCACTGTGTTAGCCACATCAAGATTCTCAGGAACCAACAATCGCACATCAAAATTATCTTAAACGAATCGTTGCACATTTCAACTCCTTGAGCGAATCTTTGTGCAATGAAACTCACACGTGGAAAAAAAAAGTTTCTGCAACAATATCTCCCCTTCTTAAGTGTCTTTTTAAGTCATTTGTAATGAGTTTAACCCTCCAGCCTAACTGATTGCGGGTGACGTCTGGCCTAATAATTCTGGAGTGTCATGGCTCAATCATTTTGGGTGGTTTCCTGCCTAATTAATTTTCTATTACGTCCAGTCTAATTGATTTTGCTTGACATCCTCTTGCCAAATTCCTTTTCCATATTTTGGAAAATTTATCCTTTTATCTTTAAAGGCTTTCCAGGATTTTTCTCTCACTACACGCGTAAAATTGTTGTTGTTGTTATTATTATTATTATTATTATTATTATTATTATTATTATTATTATTATTATTATTATTATTATTATTATTATTATTATCATTATTATTATTATTATTATATTAGGGATATGCTCGGCCGTATGGGTCATAAAGATCATCAGGAATAGGCGGAAATGAGGTTTGATCTGAGGAAGGGAAGAGTGCCTCCTATTCCTCGGTTAAAGAGCCCTTCACTAGCATCCAGGCACCTCACATGAAGGGCCTGAATTATGAAGGTTACCCATTAAGGTGTCGTCTTGCTGAGACCTTTGTTGTGCTCCACTCAGTGTTAGCTCGCTTGTCGGTCCAGCTTTATACTATGTAAGCACGACCTCCTGTGGGTCGTCGTAGAAGAACGTTGCAGCCTTGACACGACTCTGGGCACGAGCCACACTTCCTGACACACTTAGCAGATGGCACTTCCAGCTTGCTTATCCTGCTATCACTTGTTCCACTGAGCGAGATGTGAACAGTAGATCTCCTGTCACTCAGCCATGAGTGCCATCACTCTGGAGGCACAACAACTTCCATTACTGAGTTCATTACCTTTGTAACTTGCTCAGCTATCAAAACTTTGGGGCCCAGTCCCTGGACCCATTATGTACCTCTGTAATCTTTTGACTACCACCCACAGGATGGGTATGGTGTGCATAATAAAGATATTAAACTAAACTAACTGCCACTGGAACACACCTACACACACAAAGACCTAAAGCACTGAAGTGTCTTTCTGCTTCATTGCCGTATTGATACTCAGTACGAGTGTATCCTAGCAGCCTAAAGCAAAAGTATGAGACAAGGTAACAGCCAACCAATATACTATGGAGGATCTGAATGCGTGAACATTCGATCCTTTATGCGCCGCAGTCATAGTTATCCTCCCGTCTGGGATTACATCACGTCCTTCTGAGCGTGAAAGACAAGTGGAATAGAACTACACATACGTATGTACTCTAGCTGACACCTAAACTCCACTCACCGTCGGTCGGTAGGTTAGTCCCGATAGTCGGAGGGAAGGAGACAAGATCAACATGCATAAGGACTTGAACCATCAGTCTATTTCGACTCAACGGGATTCAAGAACGTCTAAAGAAATTTGTTTCAAGCTCATCGACATAATCAGCAACAAGGATAAAACTTGGAAATTAGCAATGATAATAAAGATTTGCACGAAATAAGATATGTAATAAGATTATTATTATTATTAATGTTAGTCAGAAAGGGGGAAAAGTTCCCGAAATATTAAAGTCTAGAAAATATCTTGACAAAAAAATAGATTTGGCATTCATAGGTCAGGTAGAAAAAGATTTAAAGATTAGACTGATTGAACACAAAATATTGGCGAGATATGACTAGACTAACTGCTATGTGTCACCTTATCTAACCCATCACTCAAATTGCAGCTACACATGACAGAGTTCAAGATTCAGGTTCAGGTTCTTTTTGAGAAATACATTTCGTGGTTATATTGAGCAATACATTGACCCCGCAGTCTTGCAGATAATTACAGCAGCATTCACTGTACATGCCGTTACAGTGTGTTCGTGTATATAGTGTTAATTTTGACGTTGATGTGAAGGTAAAACAAAAGAGCAGCGAGAACGAGAAACGGAAAGAGAAAATATAGTCGGAAGAAAGTGACGAGTCAATGAACTGAACACATTGCGTCCCTGAGTAAATAAAACAAAGATAGAAAGTTAATTAAAAAAAAAGATGAAATACAGTAATGAATGTGATTCAATAACAAAGTGGGTTAAGATGGCTGACGCACAAGCTGACTACACTTTCCTGTAATGTAGGAAAAGTTTTGTCACAATATTAGGAGCGTCTATGCATATTGCGTAATTTCCATAATTATCTATAGTGTAAGAGGCGGATGTGAGGCTTTATATGACGGGGGGAAAAATGTTGTAAAACTCAAGGAAGAACAAGCGTAGTTATCAGCAAGTGGAGGTAAATCACTTTGTAATGGATGACTTAAACTGGATAAGAGAGAGACTTAGGTGGATGGGTAACTGTCTCATGTATTAATAGCTGAGACAAGTCCCTTCCCACCCTGGCGACCACACCCTCTCCCTCCCCCAGGGTGACCACACCCTTCTCCCTCCCCCAGGGTGACCACACCCTTCTCCCTCCCCAGGGTGACCACACCCTTCTCCCTCCCCCAGGGTGACCACACCCTTCTCCCTCCCCCAGGGTGACCACACCCTTCTCCCTCCCCAGGGTGACCACACCCTCTCCCTCCCCCAGGGTGACCACACCCTCTCCCTCCCCAGGGTGACCACACCCTTCTCCCTCCCCCAGGGTGACCACACCCTCTCCCTCCCCCAGGGTGACCACACCCTTCTCCCTCCCCCAGGGTGACCACACCCTTCTCCCTCCCCCAGGGTGACCACACCCTTCTCCCTCCCCCAGGGTGACCACACCCTTCTCCCTCCCCAGGGTGACCACACCCTTCTCCCTCCCCAGGGTGACCACACCCTTCTCCCTCCCCCAGGGTGACCACACCCTTCTCCCTCCCCCAGGGTGACCACACCCTTCTCCCTCCCCCAGGGTGACCACACCCTTCTCCCTCCCCCAGGGTGACCACACCTAGAGGCTGAACTCTTCGCCAACATCATCCCCTCAAGCGTCACTTGGTTACGTTACGTGGACGACGTTCTCGTAATAACTCCCAAACGTTTTGATGTACGGAATCTTCAGGCAAGGCTCAACGCAGTTGAACCGGCGATCCAGTTTACACTAGAAGAAGAGTCCAATGACAAGCTACCCTTTCTAGACGTCCTCATCCACAAAGTAGATAACAACCTAAGATTTCAAGTTTACCGGAAACCTACAAATAAAAATGATCTCACACACTTCTATTCCAGTCAAGATACTAAGACCAAAAGAGGCATCATCATCGGATTCTTCCTAAGAGCTTACCGAATTTGTAGTCCTGAGTTTCTTGACGAGGAATGTACATACATTCACCAAACCTTCACTGATTTACATTTTCCTTCCTTTTTCATCAAAGATTGCAAGAAAAGAGCTCTTCAGATCATTAATTCTCCACGCGTCAACACCACTCCAAACAAAGTTATAATTCTTCCCACCAGCCAGGTTGCATCCAACATTTCTAAAGTATTTGCACAAGCTAACACTAGAGTCGCCATCGCTTCCAGTACTTCTATAAAGGATCTAACCAGGACTAAATCCAAGCACCTTGAACCAGTCAACGCAGGGGTCTACACTATACCATGTGGAGGCTGCGACAGAATTTATGTAGGAGAAACAGCAAGAAACCTTGAAACACGCCTCAATGAACACATTAATGCATGCAGGAACGATAACCTGAACAACGCCTGCGTACAACACCGAAATTCCAACAATCATCTCATGAAATTCAAAGACGCCCGACTAGTAATCAAAGAAACTAATTTCCGCAGACGCAAGTGCCTTGAATCAGCACTTATCGCTGTTTCTAACACAATTAAACAAAACAAAGGCAGCTTCACCATCTCTGAAGTCTTAGCAAGAATCCTCCTGAAAACAGTAAACCCTACCATCACATAGTCTCTCCTGCTAATTCGACACAAGCACATCGTAGATGTGGAACACTCCTGCAGGCCTTCTCTATTCCAACCTCCAGCAGAAATATTTGTCTAACCTATTGTTATACTACCCAAGCATTTGTTTTATCACCTTTTACTCATGTGCAATTTGATTGTTCTACCTTATTGTATTACTACTACTACTTATAACACTACTACTTCTACCACCACTAGTATTACACCTCACTTTGAGAGTATATATATACGCTCTGTGTCCATGTATCGCTTGTAACGGCTTGAAAAAGCTCCTGGAGAGCGAAACGTTGCCACAATAAAATGTCACATTAGTTGCATTTGTGTCCTTTTACTTAACATATTGTCGGTAATTCTACCAATATTATATATATATATATGTCGTGCCGATTAGGTAAAATTGGTCAATTAGCAAGAACTCATCTAAAATTAAGTCCTTTCTAAATTTTTCTCTTATACGTTTAAAGACATACTTTTTTCATTTATGTTAATGTAAGAATTTATAATTTTGTACCAAGAGAAACTTTGAAAACCTACCTAACCTTATTACAACAAGCGCAATTTAATTTAGCCTAACTCAACTAAATATATTTTAGATACGTTAACATTAATTTAATAATAAACAAACACAATGAAATATATTTTTTCGTGCCTAATCGGCACGACATAAAAAATATATATATATATATATATATATATATATATATATATATATATATATATATATATATATATATATATTGTGTGTGTGTGTGTGTGTGTGGCCTCTTGAGGCCACACAATGTACATGTCACCTTACCAACTGAGCCATCGATCCTTCAAACAACATGAGACTAGCGAACTAGGCTTATTTCGTGTTGCGAGGACACTCGTGGCAGTGGTGGTATGCTCAAGGATTAATTTCAGCCTCCTGTTTGAATACCCGCCTCCACAAGCAGTCTATATAGCAATGAAATTTGGTGTACAATATGTCTCTATGACTACATGTATACAGTACATGGGGTTGAGTGGAGTGAGTGACGGGTTGGTGGAGGGGTTAGTGGTGGGTTAGGTGGAGTGGGTGAAGGGTTGGTGGTGGGTTGGGTGGAGTGGGTGAAGGGTTGGTGGTGGGTTGGGTGGAGTGGGTGAAGGGTTGGTGGTGGGTTGGGTGGAGTGGGTGTTGGGGGCAGGAACGTGAGACTGGTAGCTGGGCATCAGCTGTGCAAATAATGAGGAGATAGTTTTAATGTTACTAACCACACCATGACTATAAACATTCACCCCCCCCCCACATACACTGTCTTAATTCACACACTGCCTTCATTCATACACTCCTTCATTCATACACTGCTACATTCACAAACTGCCATTCATTCACACTGCCTTCATTCACACACTGCCTTCATTCACACACTGCCTTCATTCACACACTGCCTTCATTCACACACTGCCTTCATTCACACACTGCCTTCATTCATACACTGTCTTAATTCACACACTGCCTTCATTCATACACTGCCTTCATTCACAAACTGCCTTCATTCACACTGCCTTCATTCATACACTGCCTTCATTCACACACTGCCTTCATTCAACATGCCTTCATTCACAACTGCCTTCATTCACACTGCCTTCATTCATACACTGTCTTAATTCACACACTGCCTTCATTCATACACTGCCTTCATTCATACACTGCCTTCATTCACAAACTGCCTTCATTCGCACACTGCCTACATTCACACACTGCCTTCATTCACACACTGCCTTCATTCACACACTGCCTTCATTCACACACTGCCTTCATTCATACACTGCCTTCATTCACACACTGCCTTCATTCACACACTGTATTCATTTACACACTGCCTTCATTCATACACTGCCTTCAATCACACTGCCTTTATTCACACACTTCCTTCATTCATACACTGCCTTCATTCATACACTACCTTCATTCACACACTGCCTTCATTCACACACTGCCTTCATTCATACACTGTCTTAATTCACACTGCCTTCATTCATACACTGCCTTCATTCATACACTGCCTTCATTCACAAACTGCCTTCATTCACACACTGCCTTCATTCACACACTGCCTTCATTCACACACTGCCTTCATTCACACATTGCCTTCATTCACACACTGCCTTCTTTCACACACTGCCTTCATTCATACACTGTCTTAATTCACACACTGCCTTCATTCATACACTGCCTTCATTCATACACTGCCTTCATTCACAAACTGCCTTCATTCGACACTGCCTTCATCAGCACACTGCCTTCATTCACACACTGCCTTCATTCACACACTGCCTTCATTCACACACTGCCTTCATTCACACACTGCCTTCATTCACACACTGCCTTCATTCATACACTGCCTTCATTCATACACTGCCTTCATTCACACACTGCCTTCATTCACACACTGTATTCATTTACACACTGCCTTCATTCATACACTGCCTTCAATCACACTGCCTTTATTCACACACTTCCTTCATTCATACACTGCCTTCATTCATACACTACCTTCATTCACACACTGCCTTCATTCATACACTGCCTTCATTCATACACTGCTTTCATTCATACACTGCCTTCATTCACACACTGCCTTCATTCATACACTGCCTTCATTCATACACTGCCTTCATTCACACACTGCCTTCATTCATACACTGCCTTCATTCATACACTGCCTTCATTCACACACTGCCTTCATTCATACACTGCCTTCATTCATACACTGCCTTCATTCACACACTGCCTTCATTCATACACTGCCTTCATTCATACACTGCCTTCATTCACACACTGCCTTCATTCATACACTGCCTTCATTCATACACTGCCTTCATTCACACACTGCCTTCATTCATACACTGCCTTCATTCATACACTGCCTTCATTCACACACTGCCTTCATTCACACACTGCCTTCATTCACACACAATTGCAAAGACAAGTGTGGGAGGCAGTTGAACAGTCTTGGGCCCCTGACACAGATTACAATTACAAGTTTATTAACTACGTTAGTAAATCTGAAACAAAAATTGCACCTACACAGCGTAAACTCCAAAACATTCCGCTCATCTCATTAGACACATCAGTCATCAAAGATTGATAGCAGTCAGAAGAGGCAGACCCAAGTTACTTTAAAGTACGGCCGGGTCACCATTTGGAGAAGACCCGGGCCGGACGTACCGGCGAACCTACAAGAAGAAGACGGTAAAGTGGTTGCTAGACAACCCACTAACAACACCAACCTTCTTCTCTACATATATTCTACGTCACTGTTGGGAAGAACTAAAGAGGATCAGGAGAAGCTGTCCAGAGTTAACTCATGCAAACCGAAACAAAAAACCGGGGGAAGGTATACTATATACAAGTGAGCAGCTGGGCGCCTCCACATGACCTGTCTTCCAAGAACCTTCCCGTATTTATAGTCCACCGGGGGTTGAAAATTTGATGGTGATCGGATGATATATTGCCAGAGTCAAAAGGAAAGTCTTGCAGAAAGTTAATGGAAGACGAGACCACTGAAATATATACGTAAAGGTTCACTAAAGTCGAATTTAAAAGCGCCATAAACACTGGCGTTTATAATATATATATTTGTTTCCAGTTTTCTTTCCTCGTTTACGATCTGTTTAAAAATTTGTATAATTCTACTAGAAAAAATATTAATATTTTTTTAAAAGAAGGACCAATCTGACCAAATTCAGTACTTTGCATTGAGATACATCTGGGCTTAGCGTTTGAAGCCGATCTGAAGAGCTATTCTGTAATAAATTACTACCACTTCGAAGATACATAATGAATTACGTTAATATAGTTTTTTCTCCCCATGGGTCCAGACTTGTCAAAGACACTTGTCAACAGACACTGTGTGTGTACCCACCTAACTGTAGTTGCAGGGGTCGATTCATAGCTCCTGGCCCCTCCTCATGTAAGGGACCTCTTGATATTAGCGTATAGGTTAAATACAAGTGCTAGATGACTACGTGTAGTCGACAGGCTTCACACCTGTGAAACTAGAACATCTGAGTTACCTGAGTTTAAAAGTCATTTATTAAAGGTAATAATAACTGGGTGAGGGAGACTTATTACATTCAAGGTGAAGCGCTAAACATGTAAGGGTCATATAGTTATGACAACAGAAGGTTATTAGGTTTGATCCAAGACAGTGGAGGGTAGATTCGGCTCCCTGGATCAAGAGCCCTTCATCGTCATCAAGGTACCCTCCTTGAAGTGTCTACAATACTAAAGAATGCAGTATTGTATAATACAGTATAACGATTGTTGAGGTATTTCACGGGCACCTACAATGACTTGTATAATTCTCTCTTAACAGTGCCACTAGAGGGCTACACACCTCTCTTAACAGTGCCACTAGAGGGCCACACACCTCTCTTAACAGTGCCACTAGAGGGCTACACACCTCTCTTAACAGTGTCACTAGAGGGCTACACACCTCTCTTAACAGTGCCACTAGAGGGCTACACACCTCTCTTAACAGTGCCACTAGAGGGCCACACACTTCTCTTATTATTATACATATTAACTTGTAATTATGAAGCAAATTAAAAAGTGTTTTGTTAAGACTTTTACTAAAAGACGCATTTGTATGTGTGTGTGTGTGTGTGTGTGTGTGTGTGTTTGTGTTCACCTAATTGTGGTTGCAGGGGTCGATATTTAGCTCCTGGCCCCAGGAAACCGAATCTACCCTCCACTGTCTTGGATCAAACCTAATAACCTTCTGTTGTCATAACTATATGACCCGTACATGTGTGTGTGTACTTATCTAATTGTGGTTGCAGGGGTCGATACTCAGCTCCTGGCCCCGCCTCTTCGCTGTCCGCTACTGGGTCTCTGCTCTCCCTGCTCCATGAGCTTTATCATACCTCGTCTTAAAACTATGTATGGTTCCTGCCTCCACTATATCTTTCTCTAGACTATTCCACTTCCTGACTACTCTGTGGCTGAAGAAATGTGTGTACGTATGTGTACGTGTGTGTACGTATGTGTACGTATGTGTACGTATGTGTACGTGTGTGTGAATAACCAAAGATCGTACAGTTGCGAGTTTAATATAATGTCAGAAACAGTGAAGAAAAAAAATGAAAACTGGAGCTTAATGAATGTTCGTGACAGTGATGGAGACACAGGACACGGGGGAGGGACACGGGGGAGGGACACGGGGGAGGGACACGGGGGAGGGACACGGGGGAGGGACACGGGGGAGGGACACGGGGGAGGGACACGGAGGAGGGACACGGGGGAGGGACACGGGGGAGGGACACGGGGGAGGGACACGGGGGAGGGGCACGGGGGAGAGACACGGGGGAGGGGCACGGGGGAGGGACACGGGGGAGGGAGAGTCTGCTTCCATCGTCCGCTGCTGACACCCCACTCAGTATGTACTTCACAGGGCCAGGCTGAGCACCAAAATCCAAAAGAAGCCTAGCTAATGATGCAGTCTGGGAATATCGAGATGATGGGAAACAGTTTCTACCAATGTGAACTCGTTACAATACTTAACGTCTGACCCGGCCCAGGAGCTCATCACCAATATAAATAACCACAACTAAGACTTGAGGATATATATTTTTTATAAATATAGCTGCATGAGGTGTTGTGTTTCAGTAATTATCGCCAGATCTTTACATGTATTTATACATTCACAAAAATACTCATTTTAAACTTTATAAAATAAAAAATATGTTTTTTTTTCTAATTTAGTCTAATTTTACTTTGTATTATATATCTTCTACTAAATATGTTTGTTTAATGATGTTTAGAGTCATTTTAAGGGACTTATAGCAAAGATGATTCTTGGAGCAAAGCATCAGTGGTCACCACGGTGTGTAAATAAGACTATTTCAACCATAGATTACCTTAATAAGGACACGTGTCACCAACAACGAGCTTTATCACTCAAATTTAATTGAATTTATTCAGCTTCTGTTGGACGAAACGTCTCTTTACCGAGGTTTCTCAAAAAAACTTCTGAGAATAACAAGCCTCGCATTAACTGCTGACCGCACGAGGTTGATGTTTTTCTGGAGATATAATTCTACTGTTTGGTCGCTACGTTGCAGTCTCTCCTCACAGTAAATGCCCAGCCTCTCATCTCTCACCTCCTTCCCTTGCCCAGCCTCTCATCTCCCACCTCCTTCCCTTGCCCAGCCTCTCATCTCCCACCTCCTTCCCTTGCCCAGCCTCTCATCTCCCACCTCCTTCCCTTGCCCAGCCTCTCATCTCTCACCTCCTTCCCTTGCCCAGCCTCTCATCTCTCACCTCCTTCCCTTGCCTAGCCTCTCATCTCCCACCTCCTTTCCTTGCCCAGCCTCTCATCTCTCACCTCCTTCCCTTGCCCAGCCTCTCATCTCCCACCTCCTTCCCTTGCCCAGCCTCTCATCTCCCACCTCCTTCCCTTGCCCAGCCTCTCATCTCTCACCTCATTCCCTTGCCCAGCCTCTCATCTCCCACCTCCTTCCCTTGCCCAGCCTCTCATCTCCACCTCCTTCCCTTGCCCAGCCTCTCATCTCTCACCTCCTTCCCTTGCCCAGCCTCTCATCTCCCACCTCCTTCCCTTGCCCAGCCTCTCATCTCCCACCTCCTTCCCTTGCCCAGCCTCTCATCTCCCACCTCCTTCCCTTGCCCAGCCTCTCATCTCCCACCTCCTTCCCTTGCCCAGCCTCTCATCTCTCACCTCCTTCCCTTGCCCAGCCTCTCATCTCTCACCTCCTTCCTTGCCCAGCCTCTCATCTCTCACCTCCTTCCTTGCCCAGCCTCTCATCTCCCACCTCCTTTCCTTGCCCAGCCTCTCATCTCTCACCCCCTTCCTTGCCCAGCCTCTCATCTCTCACCTCCTTCCCTTGCCCAGCCTCTCATCTCTCACCTCCTTCCCTTGCCCAGCCTCTCATGTCTCACCTCCTTCCCTTGCCCAGCCTCTCATCTCTCACCTCCTTCCCTTGCCCAGCCTCTCATCTCTCACCTTCCCTTGCCCAGCCTCTCATCTCCCACCTCCTTCCCTTGCCCAGCCTCTCATCTCCCACCTCCTTCCCTTGCCCAGCCTCTCATCTCCCACCTCCTTCCCTTGCCCAGCCTCTCATATCTCACCTCCTTCCCTTGCCCAGCCTCTCATCTCCCACCTCCTTCCCTTGCCCAGCCTCTCATATCTCACCTCCTTCCCTTGCCCAGCCTCTCATCTCTCACCTCCTTCCCTTACACTTAATCAGATTCAGCTCCAGCAGCCACTTATTTGGTAACCGCTGCAACCTGTCGAAGTCTCCTTGGACGCCGTCTATATCTTCTCTTATTTGTATTCTTCTTCTTCTTCTTCTTATTATTATTATTATTATAATCAATGTATTATTCTTAGGAGTTTTATATCATCTAATAATAGTCACATCAAGGACTCGATTCAGTCTGGCAGATCATTTATTTATATATATATATATATATATATATATATATATATATATATATATATATATATATCGTGCCGATTAGGTAAAACTGGTCAATTAGCAAGAACTCATCTAAAATTAAGTCCTTTCTAAAATTTTCTCTTATACGTTTAAAGATATATTTTTTTCATTTATGTTAATTTAAGAATTTATAATTTTGTTCCAAGAGAAACTTTGAAAACCTACATAACCTTATTACAACAAGCGCAATTTAATTTAGCCTAACCCAACTAAATATATTTTAGATACGTTAACATTAATTTAATAATAAAAAAACACAATGAAATATATTTTTTTCGTTATGTTCAGAATGATTTTGGCGAAATTATTGCATACACAAATTTTCACTTGTCTTATATGGCAAGGTGAGCGTTGCTATTTAAGCCAAAATCGCAAGTTTTACCTAATTATATAAGTAGTTAGACTGTTGGGTTTAGTCCT
This sequence comes from Cherax destructor, assembly GCA_009830355.1. Taxonomy (NCBI): domain Eukaryota; kingdom Metazoa; phylum Arthropoda; class Malacostraca; order Decapoda; family Parastacidae; genus Cherax; species Cherax destructor. Next base: position 13,053 of record WNWK01013112.1, on the reverse strand, counting down.
GACTCTTTCTCTTCTACTTCAGCTCTTCCTCTCACCGGCTATTCTTCTTCTGTCCCCACTTCCCCCTCGCCCCTTGTGGGTCCTTACCTGAGAGTCTGAACTAACTAACTTACCTAATCGGCACGACATATATATTGAGAAAAAGAGAGTTGAAGGTAGCAGCTGAGCCATGTGCTTTGGGAAAGGCTGATTATATGTTTAGGAGTGGAGACCTGTATATTATATGTATATACTTCTTAATATAGCTCTATTTTTATAATGTTGGTTTAAATAACCTTTAAGAGGAATGTGAAAGGACCAATAAGTTTTCAGATGCAGCAGCTAAACCTGAGTAAGTATCTTTTAGCCTAATAATGTCCTCCTTTTACCCTAAGACCTTTTAAGTAAATACCCTATGCTAGTACATGTAGAACCTTGATGATAAATAGGGAAAATAACATAACAATATATATATATATATATATATATATATATATATATATATATATATATATATATATATATATATATATATGCAAGACAACCACTATGAAAATAGAAGAATTCCAAGCGCTTCGTGACTAATCACATTATCAAGGAATAAATTCATGAGTGAGAGGGGTTGGATTTGATAATGTGATTAGTCACGAATGGCTTGGAATTCTTCTTTTTTCATAGTGGTTGTCTTGCATATTTTGATATCACCTGTTTACTGTGATCTTTTTGCATATATATATATATATATATATATATATATATATATATATATATATATATATATATATATATATATATATATATATAAGAGCGTTGGTATAACTATACTCTCATACATTCCCTCTTTACTTCCATGGACAAGGTTCTTTGTCTCCACAGACTCCAAGTGCTCCACTCACCCTTTTCCCTCATCAATTCTATGATTCACCTCATCCTTCATAGACCCATCCGGTGAAGCATGGGTGATGAATGTTGCAACGAGGAGAAGGCTGGAGGCAGTGGAGATGTCATGTCTGAGGTCAATGTGTGGTGTGAATATAATGCAGAGAATTCGAGTTTGGAAATTAGGAGGAGGTGCGGATCACCAAACGATTGTCCAGAGAGCTGAGGAGGGGTTGTTGAGGTGGTTTGGACATGTAGAGAGAATGGACGAGACAGAGTGACTTCGAGTGTATAAATCTGTAGTGGAGGGAAGGCGGGGTAGGGTCGCCTAGGAAAGGTTGGAGGAGGGGTAAAGGAAGTTTTGTGTGCGAGGGCTTGGACTTCCAGCAAGCATGTGTGAGCGTATTTGATAGGAGTGAATGGAGGCATATGGTTTTTAATACTTGACGTGCTGTTGGAGTGTGAGCAAAGTAACATTTATGAAGGGATTCAGGGAAACCGGCAGGCCGGACTTGAGTTCTGGAGATGGGAAGTACAGTGCCGGCACTCTGAAGGAGGGGTGTTAATGTTGCAGTTTTATAACTGTAGTGTAAAGCACCCTTCTGGCAAGACAGTGATGGAGTGAATGATGATGAAAGTTTTTCTTTTTCGGGCCACCCTGCCTTGGTGGGAATCGGCCGATGTGTTAAAAAAAAAAAAAAAAAAAAAAAAAATATATATATATATATATATATATATCGAGAAGAGCAAAGGCTCCAGTGGTGAGAGCCTTGAGGAACGCCCACTTGTTACTCTGACCCATCCTGATGCTTCCACCCGTCTTCCAAACACCCTCTGATCTACTGCAAGAATTTTCATTTTTCTTCTGCTTCCTATTCTAGCTTTTGGATCCTCCTGTCAGGGAAGCCCGTGTCAAATACTTTCTTACTGTCCAGAAAAATGGAGTCCGCCCATTCCCTCCTCCCTCTCTCTCTCTCTCTTGCACAATCCGAAGATCTGTCATAAAATTCCAGTAGGTTTGTCGGACAGGATGTCTCACCTCTGTTTTCATTAATGAAACTCCTCTCCAGATGCCACTGTACCCTCCTGTTGACACTCTCATCCGTTACGTTTGACAGGAAGCATGTCAGCGGTATCGGCTTGTAGTTCAGTGCCTCCGGTACTCACCTAATTGTGGTTGCAGGGGTCGAGACTCAGCTCCTGGCCCCGCCTCTTCGCTGTCTGCTACTGGGTCTCTGCTCTCCCTACTCCATGAGCTTTATCATACCTTGTCTTAAAACTATGTATGGTTCCTGCCTCCACTATATCTTTCTCTAGACTATTCCACTTCCTGACTACTCTGTGGCTGAAGAAATGCTTCCTAACATCCCTTTGACTCATCTGAGTCTTCAGCTTCCAGTTGTGTCCCCTTGTTTCTGTGTTCCCTCTCTGGAACATCCTTTCACTGTCTACCTTGTCAATTCCCCGCAGTATTTTGTATGTCGTTATCATGTCTCCTCTGACCCTTCTTTCCTCCAGTGTTGTTAGTCCTATTTCCCTCAACCTTTCTTCATAAGACAGACCCCTGAGTTGTGGAACTAACCTTGTCGCAAACCTTTGCACTTTCTCTAGTTTCTTTACGTGCTTGACCAGGTGTGGGTTCCAGACTGGTGCTGCATATTCTAGTATGGGCCTGACGTACACGGTGTACAGTGTCGTGTGTGTGTGTGTGGTTGTTACTGTGTGTGTGTGTGTGTTTGTTACTGTATGCATGAGTACGTGCGCGTGTGCAAAATTACCAATTCGCAATTGTCATTTTTGTTGACGGGGAATATGAATTCTACGTCTGGGTCCCACTTTTCAGCCAATTGGCGTGGAATAGCTCTGTGAATGGCTGTTCATTCCACGTCTTCATAACAGCTATTTGGAAGGAAGGTCTTCCGGTACCCCAGTGACTCAGTGTGCGGCGCACCTGGCTAACCTTCGCTGGCCTACCCCAGCATCCCTCCACACCAGCTAAATACGAGTCTCGCTACCCTCTCAAAATATGTTTTCTTCTAAGTTACTGGTGGAAGACAAACTCGCAGAGGTGAGTGTATAAGCCTCGGTGATGTCAAGGATAGATTCAGACATCCTCACAGTGACGCTGCTTGTGCAGCGACCCTGGCAGGGATATATTACTTTTATATAGAATATTTGTGGACAGGATTGAAAAATGGCATGAATGATGGGAGTATAAGCAGCAGCAGAGACAGTGGTCTTGAAGAGTCTGTCTGTCTCGCATGACTGTAGTTTGACCCTACACTCAGAACACGACTGATCCCCACTGTGCACTCAGAACACGACTGATCACCACCCTACACTCAGAAACAAGTGATCACCACCCTGCACTCAGAACACGACTTATAACCACCCTTCACACACAACACAACTGATCAAAACGCTGCACACAAAACACAGCTGATCACCACCCTAAACACAGAACACAGCTGATCACCACCCTGCATACAAAACACAACTGATCACCACCTTGCAAACAGAACACAACTGATCACCACGCTGCACACAGGACACAGATGATCACCCTAAACACAGAACACAGCTGATCACCCTAAACACAGAACACAACTGATCACCACGCTGCACACAGAACACAGATGATCACCCTACACACAGAACAGCTGATCACCACCCTACACACAGAACACAGCTGATCACCACCCTACACACAGAACACAACTGATCACCACCCTAAACACAGAACACAACTGATCACCACCCTACACACAGAACACAGCTGATCACCCTAAACACATAACGCAGCTGATCACCCTAAGCACAGAACACAACTGATCACCACCCTACACACAGAACACAGCTGATCACCACCCTACACACAGAACACAACTGATCACCACCCTACACACAGAACACAGCTGATTAACACCCTACACACACAACACAGCTGATCACCACCCTACACACAGAACACAGCTGATCACCACCCTACACACACAACACAGCTGATCACCACCCTACACACAGAACACAGCTGATCACCACCCTACACACACAACACAGCTGATCACCACCCTACACACAGAACACAGCTGATCACCACGCTGCACACCACTGAAATTAACACTGATTCTTTATTTTTAATACCTTAGACACCTGTTCATAATAATTCAATTAATATTCCGTAGAGACGAGTGAGGGAGTAGCGCGGGTCACAGGTTATGGCTGTTGCGTGCGTCGTGTACAACATTAACAACTGTACCTTGCATTGTTGCCCACAGTGCATTTGTTGTATATTCAACACGTGCAACACACAACCAAAATCCTCCAAGTTATTTTCACCAGGTGTAAACACGGCAGCCGGAGCCATCTAGTGGTAATACACGACCCTAACTGGCTTGGTGGTCGTTGTGCGCAGTGACACTCTGACCTCTCAGGTAACCGTTGTCTGGGTGCTTCACTAACTTCGTTTGTGGGACGTTCTGTGCAGTCAGACCATCTCAAGCCGACAGCTGGTTCACATCACACTGGCTACCTAACCTGGTTCTCTGTGTATATTTAACTTTATTTTTTTAGTGTTGGACCGGTAAGCCAGTGGAAGGCCTCGGTCAGATGACCAAAGTGGCGGGTCATCATATGACTAAGACCCGCGTCAGGAAACACTTGTCCTGTAGTTAAGAGTTATTATTCTGCTTAGTTCTCTTTTCAGGTACGAAGTGGCTTCTGTCTGACTTGCCTTACACAGTATATATATACACGTCAATACTGTCTGCTGAACGAATATTATTAAATGACAGGTTCCCACTGTCTGCTTTACTGTCTTGTTTGTTCAGTATTGTCTGTCAGTACCAGAGGATTATATCACAACCTGACTATATCAAAACCTGGTTATATCACAACCTGGATAAATCATAACTTGGTTATATCACAACCTAGTACTGTAAGCTTGATAGAGAAGTACCCCAGTTCACGAAGGTTGTGTGTGGACCAGTAACGTCTAACGTGCGTCTTACGGGTGTCTTACGGGTGTCTTACACTCCTGCCGTCCCTGTGTTAGTAGACTGCCTCTGGGCAGCAACAGGTAACAGTGTTAGACACTCAAGTACCATAGGTATGTCTTATCTGGTACTGCGTGTAAGACACTCCAGTCCTGTTGGAAACGTTTAAGTTTTAGGTAAAAGGTATCTGAGTGCCTAATACCTGGAGAGGGTTTCGGGGGCCAACGCCCCCGCAGCCCGGTCTGAGACCAGGCCTCGTGGTGGATCAGGGTCTGATCAACCAGGCTGTTACTGTTGGCCGCACGCAACCTGACGTACGAACCACAGCCTGGCTGGTCAGGTACTGACTTTAGGTGACTGTCCAGTGCCTTCTTGAAGACAGCCAGGGGTCTATTGGTGATAATTAAAAAAAAAAAAGAGCGTGGAAGTAGTTTTTTTTTAAATCCTATAGAATGTAGACGAATGGTTCAGAGAACCGACAAGTTGATAAATTAGACACATGTACAACACTTGGGTATCTTTACCGTGGAAACGTTTCGCCCCACACTGGCTTCATCAGTCCAATACAAAGAATAGTGAATATCAGAAAGAGATTGAGATAATCAGTCCCTCAGCCTGGAGTCGACATAATCACATCAACTCCGGGCTAAAGGACTGATTACCCTAATCTCCTTCTGATCTCCGCTATTCTTCTTTGTATTGGACTGATGAAGCCACTGTGTGGCGAAACTTTCCACAGTAAAGATACCCAAGTGTTGTACATTTGTCTGATGTATTAACTGCTACGGTCTACAAGAAGATCAATGTTTAAAAACACTGCCAATATTCAGATGTTTCCAATACTTCAGAAGTTTTACTACACGAGAAAACTTATAATGTTCATCGACAGTTCTTGTTCTACCTTCCCAGACTAACCATAATTTTTAAAGAGGTGGACCGTAAGCCAGCGGAAGGCCTACCAACCTTCCCAGCTCGGCCTGTCGTCTGTCTTTTAACGCTCATACGGACGCTATTCAACATGTATTTTTTTTTTAATTTAAACTTGAATAAGCACAACTATGCTCGCCCTAAATTCCTTATCTTGTGTGGTAATGCACTGAGAATGATAGTACGTAAAGTGGTACACTGTTGGCACAACTGTTTAATGGTATGGTTACCCACTCTTCCGTGTCTCTCACTCATGTCACTCTTCCGTGTCTCTCACTCATGTCACTCTTCCGTGTCTCTCACTCATGTCACTCTTCCGTGTCTCTCACTCATGTCACTCTTCCGTGTCTCTCACTCATGTCACTCTTCCGTGTCTCTCACTCATGTCACTCTTCCGTGTCTCTCACTCATGTCACAGTTTGTGCCTTAGAGTTTGCGATTCCATCTCAGTAAGTCTGTGTAGACACATACCCTCCCCTCCTACTGTGCATGACTGTAGTGTGACCGTGTCGCCACCTACAGTGCTTTAGGTGTCTGGTACAAACAGTACTTCAGGTGTCCGGTGCAAACAGTACTTCAGGTGTCCGGTACAAACAGTACTTCAGGTGTCCGGTACAAACAGTACTTCAGGTGTCCGGTACAAACAGTACTTCAGGTGTCCGGTACAAACAATACTTCAGGTGTCCGGTACAAACAGTACTTCAGGTGTCCGGTACAAACAGTACTTCAGGTGTCCGGTACAAACAGTACTTCAGGTGTCCGGTACAAACAGTACTTCAGGTGTCCGGTACAAACAGTACTTCAGGTGTCCGGTACAAACAGTACTTCAGGTGTCCGGTACAAACAGTACTTCAGGTGTCCGGTACAAACCGTACTTCAGGTGTCCGGTACAAACAGTACTTCAGGTGTCCGGTACAAACAGTACTTCAGGTGTCCGGTACAAACAGTACTTCAGGTGTCCGGTACAAACAGTACTTCAGGTGTCCGGTACAAACAGTACTTCAGGTGTCCGGTACAAACAGTACTTCAGGTGTCCGGTACAAACAGTACTTCAGGTGTCCGGTACAAACAATACTTCAGGTGTCCGGTACAAACAGTACTTCAGGTGTCTGGTACAAACAGTACTTCAGGTGTCCGGTACAAACAGTACTTCAGGTGTCTGGTACAAACAGTACTTCAGGTGTCCGGTACAAACAATACTTCAGGTGTCCGGTACAAACAATACTTCAGGTGTCCGGTACAAACAGTACTTCAGGTGTCCGGTACAAACAATACTTCAGGTGTCCGGTACAAACAGTACTTCAGGTGTCCGGTACAAACAGTACTTCAGGTGTCCGGTACAAACAGTACTTCAGGTGTCCGGTACAAACAGTACTTCAGGTGTCCGGTACAAACAGTACTTCAGGTGTCCGGTACAAACAGTACTTCAGGTGTCAGGTACAAACAGTACTTCAGGTGTCCGGTACAAACAGTACTTCAGGTGTCCGGTACAAACCGTACTTCAGGTGTCCGGTACAAACAGTACTTCAGGTGTCCGGTACAAACAATACTTCAGGTGTCCGGTACAAACAGTACTTCAGGTGTCTGGTGCAAACAGTAGTTCAGATATCTAGTACAAACAGTAGTTCAGATGTCTGGTACAAACAGTACTTCAGGTGTCCGGTACAAACAGTACTTCAGGTGTCTGGTACAAACAGTACTTCAGGTGTCTGGTACAAACAGTACTTCAGGTGTCCGGTACAAACAGTACTTCAGGTGTCCGGTACAAACAGTACTTCAGGTGTCTGGTACAAACAGTAGTTCAGATATCTGGTACAAACAGTAGTTCAGATGTCTGGTACAAACAGTAGTTCAGATGTCTAGTACAAACAGTTCAGATGTCTGGTACAAACAGTAGTTCAGATATCTGGTACAAACAGTACTTCAGGTGTCTGGTACAAACAGTACTTCAGATGTCCGGTACAAACAGTACTTCAGGTGTCTGGTACAAACAGTACTTCAGGTGTCCGGTACAAACAGTACTTCAGATGTCTGGTACAAACAGTACTTCAGGTGTCTGGTACAAATAGTACTTCAGGTATCCGGTACAAACAGTACTTCAGGTGTCTGGTACAAACAGTACTTCAGGTGTCTGGTACAAACAGTACTTCAGGTGTCTGGTACAAACAGTAGTTCAGATGTCTGGTACAAACAGTACTTCAGGTGTCTGGTACAAACAGTACTTCAGGTGTCTGGTACAAACAGTACTTCAGATGTCTGGTACAAACAGTACTCCAGATGTCTGGTACAAACAGTACTTCAGATGTCTGGTACAAAAAGTACTTCAGATGTCTGGTACAAACAGTACTCCAGATGTCTGGTACAAACAGTACTCCAGATGTCTGTTACAAACAGTACTTCAGATGTCTGGTACAAAAAGTACTTCAGGTGTCTGGTACAAACAGTAGTTCAGATGTCTGGTACAAATAGTAGTTCAGCTGTCTGGTACAAACAGTACTTTAGATGTTTAGTACAAACGGTACAGCAGATACCTTATAAATACATGGCCTTTATACCCGATGTGTTAATGACAATTTTAATTACATTTATTCAAATCGATTTATATGGTCGACGATCCTGTCAGTGATTTACATGGTCGACGATCCTGTCAGTGATTTACATGGTCGACGATCCTGTCAGTGATTTACATGGTCGACGATCCTGTCAGTGATTTACATGGTCGACGATCCTGTCAGTGATTTACATGGTCGACGATCCTGTCAGTGATTTACATGGTCGACGATCCTGTCCGTGATTTTTCATGACTTAAAAAACTGGCCTTTGTAGTTGTTTGTATTATTTTTGTTGTTACAATGTAAGGGGGAAGCGATAAACCCTTAGGGGCTTTAATGCAGCATCTGGGAGAATTGGAGATAATCAGGGGAGTTCAGATCCAATTCCTTGGATCAAGAGCCCCTCGTCAGTCTCAAGGAATTCGCCTTGATGGGGTTGTTTGTGAGTAGATGTTTGTGAGTATATTCTTGGAGGCAGCAGAGGTGTGAGGTGTAGCAGCAGCAGCTGGTGACCAGTGTGGTGATGCCGTGTGAGGAGGAACCAGCTGGTGACCACACCAGCATCTTACTGAGGGATTCCGTGGCCACTAACCACGCATGATGGTTCATATCCTGGTGATATATATCATAGCTCGCCTCACAGGTACCCCACCCTCACGCCCACCCTCACGCCCACCCTTACGCCCACCCTCACGCCCACCCTCACATCTACCCTCACGCCCACCCTCACATCTACCCTCACGCCCACCCTCACATCTACCCTCACGCCCACCCTCACACCCACCCTCACGCCCATCCTCACGCCCATCCTCACGCCCACCTTCATGCCCACCCTCACGCACACCCGTCACTACCTCACATGGACGACACACACACCCGTCACAACCGCACATGGACGACACACCCGTCACAACCTCACATGGACGACACACCCGTCACAACCTCACATGGACGACACACCCGTCACAACCTCACATGGACGACACACCCGTCACTACCTCACATGGACGACACACCCGTCACTACTTCACATGGACGACACACCCGTCACAACCTCACATGGACGACACACCCGTCACAACCTCGCATGGACGACACACCCGTCACAACCTCACATGGACGACACACCCGTCACAACCTCACATGGACGACACACCCGTCACAACCTCACATGGACGACACACCCGTCACTACCTCACATGGACGACACACCCGTCACTACTTCACATGGACGACACACCCGTCACTACTTCACATGGACGACACACCCGTCACAACCTCACATGGACGACACACCCGTCACAACCTCACATGGACGACACACCCGTCACTACCTCACATGGACGACACACTCGTCACAACCTCACATGGACGACACACCCGTCACTACCTCACATGGACGACACACCCGTCACAACCTCACATGGACGACACACCCGTCACTACCTCACATGGACGACACACCCGTCACTACCTCACATGGACGACACACTCGTCACAACCTCACATGGACGACACACCCGTCACTACCTCACATGGACGACACACCCGTCACAACTTCAACTCAGGGGTTACGGACGTTTATCTACATAATATAATACATCTCTTAAAACCTTACTGAAAACTTAGTTAAAATGTGAACTCAAGCAGTGATTAACTGACTTAGTGAAGTGTGAGGCTTACCTGCAGTGTTACGCTGGTGAAGTGTTACGCTGGTGCTCAGTGTTGATGAAATACTCTCGTGGCAACACCTGCTGCAACCACCATTCTCAACACTGATTTTTTTTTCCTCTCGCAAAGTACTTGAAGTTTGAGATTATCTTGAATTTCACAACTTATAAAAGTCTTTAGATCTGATAGTCTATTCAACTTTGTTTCGTTTCACTCTGAGTTTCAACACGATCTCTCTCTCTCTCTAGGAGCAATAAGGAAGAGGCGCGGCGTCTACTCCTTCTCGAGGCGCGCGGCGGAGTGACGTCCCTCCCACTGTGCTCTCTCTATATAGGCGCTGAGACCTCGAGCGTGGCCTAGCTCCCGAGGGGCGTGGCCTAGCTCCTGAGGGGCATGGCCTAGCTCCCGAGGGGCGTGAACTAGCTCTCGAGGGGTGTGGCCTAGCTCTTAACGGGCGTGACCTAGCTCTCGATGGGCGTGGCATACCTTCCGAGGGGCGTGGACTAGCTCCCGATGGGCGTGGCCTACCTCCTGAGGGGCGTGGACTAGCTACCGAGGGGTGTGGACTAGCTACCAAGGGGCGTGGCCTAGCGCTCTAGGGGCGTGGCCTAGCTCTCGATGGTCGTGGCCTAGCTCTCGAGGGCGTGACCTAGCTCCCGAGGGGCGTGGCCTACCTCCCGATGGGCGTGGCCTACCTCCCGATGGGCGTGGCATACCTCCCGATGGGCGTGGCCTAGCGCTCGAGGAGCGTGGCCTAGCTCTCGAGCCGCGTGGCCTAGCTCTCGAGGGGCGTGACCTAGCTCTCGAGGGACGTGACCTAGCTCTCGAGGGGTGTGGCCTAGCTCTCGAGGGACGTGACCTAGCTCTCGAGGGGTGTGGCCTAGCTCTCGAGGGACGTGACCTAGCTCTCGAGGGGCGTGGCCTAGCTCTCGAGGGGCGTGACCTAGCTCTCGAGGGACGTGACCTAGCTCTCAAGGGGCGTGGCCTAGCTCTCAAGGGGCGTGGCCTAGCTCTCGAGGGGCGTGGCCTGCTGAAGGAAACAATCTTAAAATATAACTTCTTTGAAATTTTTGTAATTATTGTTGACCGAGGTTCTTGGTAGCGGGTGACTGGCGCTACCCAGAGCCGTGACGGAGACTTCTCACATGTATTCTTAAGATATATTATACGTTAATGATCCTGGGGGACCACCGCCCCCGTGACTCCTAAATGTGACTAGTCAATGGTCCTTGTCGGCCCTAAACGCCGTTGTAAATTTCACTCTATTAAGTCCCTGTTATTTGCATATTGCTGAATTAGACATATGAGCGACATCTGAGCATCTTTATTCTGTAGACGTGTCATGAACCCGTGGGTTCCTCAGTGTAACACACAAGACTAGTTTGGTTGAAGATGAGGTAATCAATCGGTCAGTCTAGCAGCAGGTGTTAAGTACCGTAATCTTGATGAATCTGAGACAGTGGCAGCAAGTGACGTGGGTTTATATACTGGAGTCAGACTGAAGGTATCGTCACTGTAGGTGGGATTCCCCAGTGGAAGTAGGTGCTAGAGGTGGGCCAGCGGTGGTAAGTAGCTATAGAGACATCCTGCGTACCAAGATTCCTTGATGTTGCCGTGTCTGACAAAGTGTATACATCAGCGGTATATAGTACCGATGAGATCATCAATTAGACACCTGTGCAACATCTGTGTTTATTTATTCAATAAAGCCACTGTGTTTACGAAACGTTCTCAGGATAAAGGTACCCAGATATTGCACGTGTGTTTCAACTCGTCGGCACTAGTGTACAGCAGTGATGTACACGTACCTGTACATCGTTCCTCTCACCATATTGGGTCTTTTTTATTCTTCTCCAAAAAGAAGAATATCACAGGAAACACAAAGTGTATAATGAATGTAAGGTTAACAAAAATGTAAGTTTCATCGGTTATTATGTCTACAGATGAGGAAACATTAACAATATACTCGCTGAGTGGATGACAGCGCTTACCCTGCACGGTGATGGCAGCACTTACCCTGCACGGTGATGGCAGCACTTACCATGCACGGTGATGGCAGCACTTACCATGCACGGTGATGGCAGCACTTACCATGCACGGTGATGGCAGCGCTTACCCTGCACGGTGATGGCAGCACTTACCCTGCACGGTGATGGCAGCACTTACCATGCACGGTGATGGCAGCACTTACCATGCACGGTGATGGCAGCACTTACCATGCACGGTGATGGCAGCACTTACCATGCACGGTGATGGCAGCACTTACCCTGCACGGTGATGGCAGCACTTACCCTGCACGGTGATGGCAGCACTTACCCTGCACGGTGATGGCAGCACACCATGCACGGTGATGGCAGCGCTTACCCTGCACGGTGATGGCAGCGCTTACCCTGCACGGTGAGGACAGCACTACCATGCACGGTGATGGGCACTTACCATGCACGGTGATGGCAGCACTTACCATGCACGGTGATGGCAGCACTTACCATGCACGGTGATGGCAGCACTTGCCATGCACGGTGATGGCAGCACACCATGCACGGTGATGGCAGCTTCCCTGCACGGTGAGGACAACACGCCCTGCACGGTGATGGCAGCAATTACCCTGCACGGTGATGGCAGCCTTACCATGCACGGTGATGGCAGCGCTTACCCTGCACGGTGATGGCAGCGCACCCTGCACGGTGAGGACAGCACTTGCCCTGCACGGTGATGGCAGCACACCATGCACGGTGATGGCAGCGCTTACCCTGCACGGTGATGGCAGCGCTTACCCTGCACGGTGATGGCAGCACTGCCCTGCACGGTGAGGACAGCACGCCCTGCACGGTGATGGCAGCACTTACCATGCACGGTGATGGCAGCGCTTACCCTGCACGGTGGGGACAACACTTGCCCTGCACGGTGATGGCAGCGCTTACCCTGCACGGTGATGGCAGCACTTACCATGCACGGTGGTGGCAGCGCTTACCCTGCACGGTGATGGCAGCACTTACCCTGCAGGTGATGGCAGCACTTACCCTGCACGGTGATGGCAGCACTTACCATGC